>JAQJVL010006430.1:0-29092 GCA_035578905.1 Stictocephala bisonia | reverse complement strand
AGTCTAAACTTGACATACTCTCAAAAGATGCAACACAAAACGTTTACGAGGGCTGTTCAATAAATACATAGACTGACATAACACAAAATTTATTTTATTGAGAAGTTACATGTCATGATACCCTTCAAAGTACTGACAAGTCTTCTGAACAAGTCTGCACACGATGAGCTATTTTTTCATCTGTCATCAGTCGTGAAACAAATTTTTAAACAACGTGGCACATCTGCAGTTTTTCAGTCAAAATCTCATGACATGACCCGACTGATATTCCACACTCCTCAGCAAGTTCTCTGACAGTCAGACGATGACTATCCTGAACCAGGATATTGTTTATGTTGACATGTGAGTTGTCAGTTGATGTGGTAGGCCGTCCAGGATGCTCATCATCTTCAGTCGACTGATGGCCATCTTTAAAACATCTATGCCACTTAAAACATGTTGCACGCTTCATAGCAACGTCACCGTAAGCCATCTTGAGCTTTCACCATGCCGTAAGCGTTTCACTCACCGATTTGCCTAGTTTAACACAAAATTTCACAGCAACTCTTTGCTCGTTCAAATCGCACATTGCATAATCCGCCAAATAAAGAAAACACACTTCACAAATAACCTTGTTGCTAAGCAACCAATAATGATATTTCCAATCTACTTATTGTGTTGTCATCAGCTGATCTCTATGAAAATAGCCACTATAAGCGGATTTACCTGGAACTAACTGGGCCCACAAAATTCAGTCTATGTATTTTTTTAACAGGCCTCGTATAATTGGTATATTATGAGCATGAATAATTTATCGGCCCAAGATGTTATTATTTTGTCTTCATTTTTCATCATAGTAATAGTAAAAATACAAGTAATAGGTACATAACCAAGTACCCCTACTTTTAAAGAGTACTCATGGAGTAATACTCAATAAATGTAAACATACATAAGAAACTGTTTAGTTCCTTTCCAAGGCTCACTGGTTTGAAGAATCAGTTTTTTCTTCTTACAACCATCACAATGACACTCTTTGGATGATCTATCAGGATCTGAAACACACAATAAGAGATACAATGATATATAACTAGACATATTTTAAATAACAATGAACTCAAGACTATCTGAATAACTTTTTATGTGTACGCCGGAGTTCAAGGTTATGGGGTCTGAGCAAGATTAAGATCCTTCAAATGTGAAGGGTGTCTAAGTTATGCTGGCTACACTTGTATAATTAACTTATATTATAGTTAGAACTATGTTATTTTATCAATTCTTCAAATAAAGTTGATAATCTAATACCAAAATGTAGCCTATGGCAGTTACTATATACTGCTAAAATACATACAATAAATAAAGACTTGTGTGTGAATTTAGTAATCAAAAACAGTGCTTCTTCCCACTCCTAATTCTGAAGTGATTTTTTTCATAGATTATTTAGAATCTAACCAATCAATGACTTGAAGTTTTTTTTTCAATTCAATAATTCTTTATTCGTTATAGTACAGTAAATATACAAGAGTATAGAACGTACAAGAACAGCGTCAACATTGTATAGTTATAATATATAAACATTTCAACATGAAAATAAGTCCTCAGACATTAATCTTTATAAAATTATGCTAATAATTATTGTCCTACTCAAGTTCAAAATACTCCTCAAAAGAATATAGCAGGGTTTCTAACAAATTTCTTAATTTTCGTTTGAATTTAATCTTGTTGGTCAATATATGACCTTCATATATTGGGGTAAGTTACAACAAAATTTACTGCCTTGATACGAAGGTTTCTTTTTAAAAAGTTCCAGATTGTGGTGGACAGAAGCAATTCTCCCCTTATGACTTGTAAGAATGGAAGTTCCCTATTCGTAATACCCAATCCAGTGACTGATTGACAAGCATAATTGTTTCATGTATATATAGCGAGTAGACGGTCATGATCTTTGAAATGAAATCTTACAGAAGTAACAGAGTCTAGATTTTAAATGCACACTTTTGTAACCTTAATATTCTGCGAGGCCGCTATACAACCGAAATAAGCAAAGTTATTACTGTTATAATAATTTGGATAAATTAACTTCACAATTTCAATCATTAAATCTTTATTAATAAGGCATTTTGTTGCCTAAATCAACATCTTCGAAATAGAAACACAACTGATACAAAATAATAAATATTTACATATTTAAAAAAGCACAAGCTATGTTTTAAATAATAGAGTGTAAAGTTGTTACAGTTTTGAAGAATTATAAAGGCACTGCTATTCTTTTTTGTGAATATTCTCAGTGTTAAACTACCAATTTAACTAAGTAACGGATACAGTACATTTAAGTAAATATATTTTATAGTCATCATCATTATCTAAAAACTATGCCTTCTTGCTGCAATCATAAACTCATTTTTTTCTCAGTTATCTTTATATATTTCTATAATCCTGGCATCCCATATCTCAACTAACTCTTCAGTGACATTATTCCATACTTTCCCTCTCGCTTTTTTCCATCACTTTGCCTACAAATAATTTCTGTATGAAAGTATTGTACCATAAAATGTGACCAAGCTTTCTCCTTTTTATTCCTATTGTTAAATTTATTTGGATGTTTATTCTCTAAGCACTGTTTCGTTAGTTTTCCTCTCAGTCCATCTAGTTCTTGACATCCTTCTCCACAGCCACATTTCCACTGTCTCTAGATGTTTGATGTCCTCCTTCATGGAGGCCTACATTCTAAGCTAAAGAGCAGAACACTCCACATCAATATTTGATAGACAATTTCTTGTTATGTGTTCAAAGATTTATTAGTTAAATCTAGATTTTTATCCTCTACAGCTTTCTTACATAGGCATATTCTTCTTGTCATGTCTGCAGTTCATCTGTAATGAATGTTAGTGTAACAGAACTAAGGTATCTTTATTTGACTATTTTGAATTTTGATATGTGTTACTGGCTTAATCTAAAATTATTTTACAACCATTAAATTAGTTTTATTTATATTAATGTTAAGTTGAAAATCTTTCATGGTTGATGTTGTTTGTTGAACATGATCTGCATGTTTTTCATTGTCAGCCAGAACAGCAATGGTCATTTGCAAATTTAATCCAGTTTACTGTTCATTTTGATGACAGGCGTTTATGATTTACGCCTGTCATCAAAATCATGTAAGGGCTAGATAGAAATGGTGAAAAGGAACTGTCTTACTTTCTTCCTGATTTTGATGCTGAATAGTGATTGCTCCATTATCTTCCATGAATGTCATTTGATTGATATAGAGATTTAATAATGCCCTCTTGTCTTTACATACCGAATGAATAACTTTCATTAGTCATAGTACTGTAGTCTTATCCACTGAATATCGTCAACAGCTTTTTCAAAGTCTACCAAATCTATATCGGTATTTCTGTTAAGCTTCAATCTTCTCTCCAAAATGGTTTTATGTGCTGCAATAGCTTCTCTTGTATTTACTTATATTTCTTTCTGAAACCAATTTGAACGTCATCCATATTCAGTTTTATTTCATTTTGATCCGCCTTCTTATTATGCATGAAAATATTTTTCTGTGTGTTATAAAAAAGACTTCTGTAACTAGAACCATTGATTTTATACACAAATAGATTTCCCACCCAATGTTAAATTTTGAGTCTCAAAATATCAGCTGTTTTTGTGGTCCATTGTGGAGCGCTAGTGTAGTTCCATGTAAATGTAATGTAGTTTAAACCAGCTGTGGTTGCGGGCCACACTAACTAACAAAATTACAGGCGCACAAGTATTTCTACTAGATGGTTTATCTATTGTAGGTGTATATAATCAAGGCTAGAACATTCTGTTGAATCGCCATTGTTATGCAGAAAGTACTTCTACAAAATATTCTGGAAAATATTTTTTCATAGGGATGTTCAATAATTTTTAAATATTCATCTTTCAAAACTTACTCGAGTTTTTTTCATAATTCAGCAATAATTTGCCATGTTGTACACTATTACTGACCCAAACGCCCACCCATACACTTATACTGGTATTAACCAACCCACCCATACAAGAACACTGGTACTGACCCACCCGCCCACCCATACACGTACAGTGGTATGTACACAAGTACTGACCCACCCGCCCACCATACATGTACACAGGTACTGACCCACCCACCCGCCCATATATGTACACAGGTACTGACCCACCTACTGACCCATACACGTACAGTGGTACTGACCAACCCACCCATACAAGAACACTGGTACTCACCCATCCGCCCACCCATACATGTACACTGGTACTGACCCACCCGCCCAGCCATACATGTACACAGGAACTATTTTCTCGCTGTTGTGCTACTTCAAATACGGTTTTCATGAATGAAGGACCTAGTAATTTTGCAAAACCATATTTTTTTAATGTTCACATCCACATTATCAATCTCTTCTTTATCTAATTTGTCTTGATAATCTGTCCATTTAATCACTATCTCTTCATCTTCAATTAACAGATTTCCTTTCTTTATTTTGGACTGAAATTCATTTCAGATGTGAACTGTAGCCTTGATTGTACGCTGTTTCTGGATTTAAATTTGTTGTGCCATGTTATGTGCTTAATATACCTTATCCATCCATTTTCCTCTGCTTCAAGGTACTTCTGGTAACCACATTTTTTTAAATTCTAATATTTAATCCTACCTTCTGAGGTAATTCTGTGGTGTTGTTTCTTTTTTGAATGAGGCTTAGTATTTTTCATTGATTCATTTCTTCCTTAATTCAATAGCCATTCTTCAAAAATTTCATCTGTTGCAGATTTGTTTTAACTGATGATTTGAGTGTCCCACTTTTTTTCAATGCTATTTTACACTACCGTGTCTGTTTCTTCTTCAAATATTTGTCATTGTAATAGATCATTTAGCTTTACCAGATTCCACTTCACAACTCTTCTTAGTTTCCAATTAAACATTATGCTCATACTGGAATGGGGTTGATTTCGATGCCTAGTCCAGAGTAGCCATGGCTTGTTGTTACCTGGTTTCTCTACTTCCTCCCAACAAGCATACAGTAAATTTGGTACCTGTTATTACCTCTGAAATCCTTCTATAAATAATTTCTTCTGTTCATGACATACTTATGTTGTATTTCTTTTTACAAACACATAACAATATATTTAAAAAACAAGTTTTAAAATGAATACAAATTAAATTTAGGAGCTGGACCACTAACAACAAATTACTGTTAATTGTTTATCAGTCATCAGAACTAGAATAAACTTAATCCAAATGTTAGAGCAATTTAATTTAATTAATAAGCTTAGACTAATGAATTATGACTAATTCAAAGTCCAAAACGAAACATAAATTAGTCATTTAAACAATCAACAGTTAGCTTAACAAGTTTTAAAATTTGCTGCTATTACTGCCATAATTTGAGCTAGTGCCCCTCAATTTTTACCTTTCAGAAGATGTTTACCAACATAAAACAAGTTATTGAATATTAATTTTACCACTTGCAAAATCAGGTGACAAGATGATTTACATCAGATTTGTTAAGATTTGATATTTAGTCTATCAGTAACAATGTACAATGCAATGGCCAACCAGCATTATCTTAACAGACATATGACAAAATACTGTTTAAACAAACATACTGTGATTGCAAAATTAGACTACCCAATTCGTGAACTAATAGATATCATGTTAAACCCAGCAATGATTCAGCTGCTTCTCCTACAGGTCCAGAAAGCAATTATTAAAGTAATAGTATATTTCCGGCATCTAAAAATGCATGCATTATTTTTTAATTAAGCTCCTTGGAAAAATTGTAGTTGAGTACGTTCTACTAAAACATTAACCTGCATAACTTGAATACCACTTCAAATGTCGACCAAGGATGGAGAACTTCAAGAAATATAGGCAAACTTATATACTGTAGTGCATTTTTTATTTGATGAAGTAAACAAGCAATCTAAATCTTAAATTTGGACTCTTAAAATCTTGTTCCCTTACGCCAGAAACAGATACCTGTTGATAACTACAGGTTACACGGTTCACAATTTCATACTACTGCTCACCAAAAAAGTAATTAAAATGGTGATTTTATGAAAATAAATTTAAAAACTGCACGTAAGGGAAGGTAATGAAATTTTCAGTGGCTCAATTTGACCTAAATGAGCATATGTGTTGGGGTGGGTCACTTAAAGTACTAGCTTTCAGCTGACTTGTCTCAATAAAGTATCAGCGGACAATAGCACTCAAACATGCCAAAAAGACAATCAATTAAAGAATGATAATACATGGCAACCACAAAGTTTTATTTTAGGCCTATCTTATTATTAACACAACTCTGAACTATAAATAAATTGGACAAGTCTATAAAGTAAAACCAATTACATTTGGCTTACTCTACACATTGAAGTGCAAAGCATTGACTTATTCTGAGGGATTAATGTAAAAAATATAAGTCATCAATATTTATTGCTGATGATTTAAGTAATAACGTAGAGTTTATTACCAACATTTGTATGCTGTTGAGCTATTGGGCTATTAATAAATAGCTATTTTTAGGTACAGTCGACCTTAGTTAGTAACAATGACTACACTTCTATACCCATTCGCCCCTAATACTCGCCCATATTCTAACGATTTGCTTATTAATAATGAACATATCATTGGGAACCAACTTTCCTTGATATTTAAATATTTTGGTACATGATTTTTATTTTAAGTAGGCCTGATTTCTTTAATTTTCATAGTCCAAGCCTTAATGGTAGGAGTGGTGGCTGGTCGCGCTGTGGCTTGGTGGTGGCGGTAATGAGTGATTGTGCCAAATGAATGTAGTTTTGAATAAATATAATGAATAACTGTAGTTTTGTTTGAGATAGTCAAATTATGTTTAAGTTTAAATATAATTTTTCACATTTTTTGAATTTATATGTTTTACTTCGTACATTGTAATTTATATTTTTTCCCTTGTAAATTATTTATATTTGAAATAATATCTTATCATGTATGATGAGGTTAAGTGGTAGAGAGGGCTTCGCAGCCCTAACTTCACCTCTTGTAATATGAATAAAGACGTTTTTCATTTCATTTCATAACACTTGTATACATATTAGTATGTTTTAAATTGGTTATCCTTGCTGTACAGTTAAGTTATTTAGGTGGAGCTATACCGGTACTCTGTCCAGTCAAATTCACCATGCCATTCATAAGAGCAGTCCTAAATATTTAACCTCCAAATTAGTTTAAATGTACCAAATTGTTTAATTTTTCCGTGGTCAATATATTAATAACTAAGACTAGGCCTGCGCTTACACATTTTATATTAAGTGGCTGATTGTAATCAAGCTTAAAATTACAGTGATTTATAACAATTATATTAATAACTTTATCAAATAACTTATAATCTTTATCAAATAACTTTAACAACTTATAACTTTCTGCTTCTATGATATTGAAACTTTTAACTTTCAGTGCCAATAATACTGTCTTAACACCATTATTTAATAAACGTGTTTATTTTTAAAATGCGCTACCTAAAATATGTAAGTATACTCCAAATATTAGAAATAATAGATTAGGCAAATTAAGAATAGAAAACAATGTTGGTTAATTAGAGTACCTTGTTTTTGTTTACGTGGCCACCAATAGTAGGTTCCCGGGATTAGTAGAAGAGCTAGAAATGATATTAGGAAATAGAAAAATGTTCCTCCACTTTCATCATATTGAAACTTTTGACCACCCATAATTATACAAAAGTTTCACAAAACACTTTAACTAACATTCAAGAAAAATAATTAAAAGAACATTCAACAGTAACTAGACGGGAGAGTCCAAGACTTTCTGCTATGCAGATCACGCACCGTCGTCGTACGTAGACCGACAGGTCGGTTTGAGTTTATGGCAAAGGCATAAGAAAGAGAATTGAAATAACGTGATGGGCTTGCCACAGGCGTTTACAGTTATTTGCAAACGTCATTATTTTTCTGTTGCCAACAGTTGAAATCAATAAATTACCGAAACAATACAAATAAAACACTAAAATTTAAAGTCATAAGTCTTAATTAACAATTTACAATTCACGAACTAAAATTAATAACTTAAAACAATTAACTAGTTCAAATCCTCTAGATTTGTATACTATTAGTGATGATTTTGGTAAAAGCATAGACCTTCTGTTATACCTAGAAGGTATAATTGAAGATGTAAAAAGCATCACCCTTAAGATTGAGGATTGGTGCAATGCAAACTTGCTCTGTTTAAATATGGACAAAATTCAAGACATAACAGTTTCAATGGGCATCCAAAAAGATAAAATTGAAGTTGCAAATTTCCTTGGGTTTGATATAGATTCTAAGTTAAATTGGGTTAGTCATATAGATAACTACATATGAGTAAACCTTTAAGTAACTATAATATTTACTATCAAAATGTAAGAGGCCTTAGAACAAAAACAGATATTTTTTTTCCATAATCTCGTTGTAAATAATTACAAAATCATAGCACAGAAAATAGACAGATATCTATACTCTGTGATCATAGCTTTGACGGAAACCTTTTTGAAAAATGGAAAAACATCAGAATTATTTCCGGAATCATACAATGTATTTAGATGTGACCGAAACCCGCAAGCATCGGGAATGTTTACTGGAGGTGGAGTCCTGGTAGCAGTGGCTAATGACATCATGTGCATTCGTGTTAGCAAGCTAGACATCATTGCTCATGATACTGAAAGTGTCTGGGTGAAAATACCTAATATTAAAGGGGGGTCTCTGTATATATGTGCCGTTTACATACGCCCAAGATCGAACATAAGAACGTAAATGTTTTACGTAAGTTTGTACAAATTAAATTTAACTAATAACTGTAGTGTAATGATTTTGGGGGATTTTAATTTGCATAATTATGGAGTTAACTATGATTTAACACGTGGAGATACATTGTGTAAAGAGTTGTTTGTATTTTTGAATGAACAGAATTTAACTTTAAAAACAGTGTTTGTAACTTTCAGAACAAAACTTTAGATTTGGTTATTACAAATATTGAAGGAACTGCAGTAGTACGATGTAATAACCCTCTGGTCAGTGAGGACTCTTATAATCCGGCGATAGAGGTGGGGATTGTTATCAGCGCTCCGTTGTCTTGTCGGTCGAGATTAGACGGAGCGCCAGGCTACTGTTTCTATAAGGCTGACTTCCTTAAACTTTATCGTAGTTTAGCAGAAGTGGACTGGGATCAACTCAGTACAATTTCAAATATTAATAAAGCTGTAGATTTGTTTTATGAAAAAGTATATTAAGTTCTTAATGAAACTTGTCCCAAAAAGAAACGCAAACAACCCAAATATCCATCTTGGTTTACAAAGACAATAATTTTCAACATTAAATTAAAAGAAACATTCTGTAAAAGTTTTAAAAAATTTGATAAGCAGGAGGATTTTGAAAATTTTAAACATTTGAGATCTCTTATAAAAAAAGATGTTAAGATTGCATACAGTAAATATGTCCACAATATTGAAAACCAAATTAATGGTGACAGTAAGCAATTTTGGCAATTTTTGAAAAGCAAAAATACTGTAAAAAATAATATGGTAGTAATGGAGTATAATGGAAGTCAAATAAGCAATGGTAAAGATATTTCTAATGCCTTTGAAAAGTATTTTAGTAGTGTGTACAATGGTTATACGGTAGAACCTAAGGCAGAGCTAGCTATGGAGGAGCCCTCCATGGCAGGGGTGTCACATCTGTCCTTGGACCGGGTTACTGAGCTGGATGTCCATGGGTTACTGAGCTGGATGTCCATCGTGCCATCAGGAAACTCAAGTCAAAACCAACCACAGGTCCAGATTATTTACCACAGTATTTGTTTAAAGCATGCATTGATATTCTAACTAAACCACTAACTTTGCTATTTAATTTAAGTTAAAAAACAGGTATTTTTCCAGAAAAGTGGAAAGTAACTAAAATTACACCTATATTTAAGAGTGGAAAAGAAAGTCAAATCATTAGCCATAGACCTGTGGCTATTTTATTTGTTCCAGCGAAAGTTTTCGAAATAATTATTCACAAAAACATTTTTTATCACTTCAAGAAATATCTTTCTTTCAATCAGCATGGGCTTGTACCTGGTCGATCTGTTAATACCAATTTAACGTATTTTACACATTATGTCTCCTCAGGTTTGGACTCAGCGACCCAGACAGATGCAGAATTTCTCGACCTGGCCAAGGCCTTTGACAAGGTGGATCATCTTATTTTATTAAAGAAACTTCACTACTATGGATTGCCGAACATATTAATTAATTTTAATTAATTAAACAACAAATCATATCTAATTAACAGAAAGCAGTATGTAGTCTACGAAGATCATATGTCATCTACTTTTACTGTGCAGTCTGGAGTACCTCAAGGATCAAACTTGGGGCAATGTTTATTTACGATTATGATTAATGACTTATGTGAACATGATGTCTCTGCAAAATATTTGCTATTCGCCGATGGTCTTAAAATATTTCAGTACATTTCAAGCCAGTCTGATTCTATTAAACTGCAGGATGATATAGACAGGGTGTATGAATGGGGAGTTAGTAATAAGATGCATTTTAATATTTCTAAATGCCATGCTATGACATTTAGTCGATCTAATAACTATTACTTAAACGGTCAGTTAATTTCTGGGTGTTTACATAGATTGTAATTTAACTTTTCAAACGCACGTGACCCATTGCATTTCATCAGCCAGCCGCATGGTGGGATTCATAATTCGACAGGGAATCAATTTTAAAAATGTAAAAACGTTAATTACACTGTATAGAGCGTTGGTCAGGTCAAGACTGGAAAGTGCAGTAGTTCTGTGGAATCCAACTCATGCTGTTTACAAAGACGCCATAGAAAGAATTCAAAAAAGATTTTTAAGGTACCTTTATTTTAAGTGTTTTAATATTTATACTTACTTAGTTCCTTATAATGAGCTGATGAATCTCTTTGGGTTTAAGAGTCTATGCCTGAGGAGGGCTGTGATGGAACAGGTGTACCTGCAGGGCTTGGTGCAGGGGCGGATGGACAGTTCTGCCTGTTTGGAGTGTCTCTGCTTTAGGGTCCCTAATTTTAACAGCAGGGGCAAAATTCTGTTTGATCTGCCAAAGGTACGAACGGTAGTGCATGCGTCCTCGCCTTTGCTCCGGATGATGAGAACTTATAATATGATGCTTTCGGGTGGAGGGAAACTGGATGTTTTTTGTGATTCCATTAATATGTTTAAAGAAAAATGTGAAATGTACCTGAAAACACAATTTTTATGAAAATAGACTTTTTTATTTTTATTTGCAACGAGTCACTATTTACGATAGAATTAAGTTTTTTTAAACTTTTCTTCTCCGATTCTGTAATATAAATCCTTAATTAATTAATATTATTGTATATTTTATGCAAATTTATTTAGATTATGTTCTATAAATTATTACCTATTTATATTTATTAGTTATTCATTGTATACCTGTCAACTATTTATTCATATTTATTGTTATATTTTACATATTTATTATATTTGTTACCTATTTATTGCATATTTATTAACTATTTATTGTATATTTGTTAACTATTTAGTTCATATTAATTATTATTTGTTACATATTTGTTACCTATTTATTGTATATTTGCTAACTATTTAGTTCAAATTGATTATTATTTGTTACCTATTTATTGCATATTTATTTATTTATTATTTATTGTATATTTATAAAATATTTATCAAGTTCTTAGGCCTTATAACTTGTAAATACAGTATGTAATGCTTGTTTATTGATTTGTTTAATAGTGTGTAGACTGTCTGGTTGAATAAAATATTTATTGGGTTCAAAATGTTAAAATGTTTTACTTCAATGTAATTGGGTCTTGCCTATATTGTTGCATGAAATAAAATAAATAAATAAAGATAGGTAATAATTTGAATAGAGGTATTTTTATGCTTAGGAGGTTAAGGTCTAGTGTTAGTTTGGATGTATTGAAAGTAATTTATTTTGCACATATACATATTCATCTGTCTTATGGTACATTATTATGGGGCGGTCAAAATTATAGTCTCAAACTTTTCTGATTACAGTAAAAAGCTATTAGATTGATCTGTGGTCTTCCTCCCAGGGGCCATTGTAGGGATAGTTTTAAGAAAATTCAAGTGACGACACTTCCTGGATTATTTATATTTCAATGCTTGTTATATATAAAAGAAAATTATAATAAATACTATGAACATGGCATGTGTCATGAATATAACACAAGAGGAAAAACAATGAAATGATAAATTTTTGCAATTATTCAAAGACACAAGAAAGTTTCACCAATGTAGCTATAAAAATGTTTAATAAGCTACTACTTGGTATTAGAAAATTGCCTTTTGATTTATGCAAGAAAACTATAAAGCAATTTTTTTAAATACTGTAATCCAATCTATCTTGTTTGTGAATTTTATGATTTAATTATTACAGAAATGTAAAGCAAATGTATATTGTTTTGGAGTGGCATTTGAATATGTATAGCTTTTACTTTATGTATGTTATATATTCTATTTTAAGCCTACTGGTTCAACAAATGTTCGTTAAATTATATTAATTCCTCATTGCTATATAAGCATTTGTTTATTAAAAATTTTTTTAGCTGTCTCTTGAATGTTAGTTTACAATTTATAGTCCTTATATTTAAAAGCGATTGAAAAATCTTCAGACCAGAATATATAGGTTTTTTTTAAGAGCAAGCCTATGCTGAATTACAAATCTATGTTAAATATGGTGTGATATGAATAAGTATTATTAAGAAATTCTAAATTTTGCGACTTGATATACCAAGCACATTTATATATGTATAAACATTAAACAGTTAATATTTCTGAATTTACAAAGAATTCCCTACAATGTGAGCGAGCGAGGTGGCAACCTCCACATTACTCTGGCGGCCTTCTTTTGCCATGTACTGTACTTCGCTGCTTTCTATCACTAACAAAATTAGCACAGCAATAGGCAACAAACGAGTTTGCTGATAGATATAAACAATTTATGGTAAACTTTACCTCTTTTGTTCCGCCACCAATCTTCAGTTTTTTCTTACACTACCGGTTTCGGAGACTAATCTCCATCTTCAGGTGTTCACTATTCACTACACACTAAACCATTAAAGTTTAAACTTTAACTTTTAGAGTACCTCTAATAGCTCTCATAGCTCTATTAAGTTGGACATCAATCGCTTTTGTATGTGCGCTATTTAGCCATCCGGGATCATTGTATTCAGCAGCGGAATATACCAGAGACAAAGCAGTTGTACGGAGGACGTTTGTATTTGTATGGTATAGTGTATACATTGTATAGATTATAAGTATAGTGTGCGTTGGCTCCCCAAGTCGTTCCAGCAGTATGGATACATTTGCCCTGATTTTAATTTTAGTTTTTTTTTTTAAATATGGCTTTTAAACATCAGCGATCGATCTAACGTTACTCCCAGGTACTGTGGATGACCATTATGATGGAGTTTACATCATTTAGACAGATGTTCAGTTTTCGATTAGCCAGTCTGTTACTTGGATGGAAGCAGGCTACTTCGGTTTTTGATGGTTTAGGATTTAGGTTCCAGGTTCTAAAATATCCTTCGAGGGCTGCAAGGTCACTTGTGTTTCTTCAGTATCTCTGAAGTCTTTATGTTTATAAGCTAAAGCTATATCATCTGCATATATATACTTTCTAGACTTTGTTATTGTGATGTCAGCGGTATATATGTTGAACAAAATTGGAGCAAGAACAGACCTCTGTGGCAGACCATCTTTCAACTGTCTAAAAGAGCTTTCTTCATGACCGAGATATTCTTTTATTAGCCTTGCACTAAGCATTGAAGTACTCCAAAAGGTGCAAAAGAAAGGGACAAGGAAGGAGGCTGTAGAACAACAAACCTTTGCTCCACACTGTCATAATTGATCGGTAGCGTAGTTGGTTCAATCCCAGCTTCATGTGCTAAAGGTTCTCAGTTCGATCCCAATCAGAGTCAATACATTTTGAGAAGGATCAGCTGATAACCACCGGCTGTTCATTTGTCATTGGGCTATTAATTAATGACACTTTCTAAGGAATAGTCGGCCTTAGTTTGTAACAATGACTACATTCGTTCATCTACACTCATCACACTCATTCGAAATCCATATTCGCCCATATCTTGACGATCGGCGTCTTATGAATAAATAAAAAAAAAAAAAAAAATAAGCTGCTGTGAGATCAACAAGAGCTACAGACGTTTTTAACTTCTTTTCAAACCCATTCTTAATAAATTATGTCAGAGCTAGGATCTGGTCGCTATAACTTAGGCCAGGACGAAAACCAGCCTGCTCAACTGGAACATTAGAATAAAAAATGGGCGATATTCTATTGTATAGCAGCCTTTCCAGCAGCTTATAACAAACACTAAGAAGAGATATTGGGCGATAATTCTCTACTCGGTCAGAGTCTTTTCCAGGCTTCAGAATAGCTACTACTTTTGATCGCTATTCGAAAATTGTCTGTAGCTAATTATTTTATTTATTGTAGACTACTTGAAGCCATTGTTTAACTTTGCTACCAGCATGTAGCAGAAATTTCGGAAAGATGCCTTCAAGACCGGCTGCTTTCCCTGGTGGTATAGAGGAAATCACCCTATCTATCTCTTCCTCCGTGAAATTTCTAGAGACTTCCAAGGGTGCCAGTTGACTCTTTTTTATTCCACTGAGCTTGTTAAGCACATGTTTGTCCGAAGATTGGCGAGCTGACTATCCGTTTAGCTATATCATAGGCCTTTGGGTTAAGCACTTCTCTTTGCACATTGTCAATGTCATGCTTCACGTAAGTTGCAATACCATATACCCTATAGTATCAACGATTCTGTATTCAGGAATATTGCCTCTTGCACTATTATTATCTTCAATGTGGGTCTCTTGGAGTGCAAGGATATCAACATTGTTTTCATGAAGGACCCTACTGATGCACTCACACTTAGCCTTGCTCAAGCCCTGCGTTAAAATGTATTACGTTTAAAACAGAACCTATTAATTTAAAATTAGCTTGGTCCTCCAAGGGGCCTTTCTATTGCGTGTGGTAGCTGCCATAGCTGGGAGATCACAAATTTGTGACAATCCAGCTACCAGATTTTTTGCTCGTTTATAACTACCCAAGGGATACGTACAGCTTTAGATTTCCTGCGGACGCGAACAACATCATCCCCCTATCAGTTTGCTGATTCTGATTCATTGTTTAACATTTTTTAATTTATCATTTGCTACCTCTTTGTAAAAACACAGAATTTAGTTTTGCAAATAACATTCTACGATTTAGTCCCATCCATATTAAGCATAAATAGGTGACAATCTAGACTAGAACTGTGGAAAATATAGTCAGAAAAACCATTTTTCCATCATCTTTTTTTTCATAATCGTGTAGACCAGGCCAATTAATTGTCCTTTGTGCAGTCTGCAATTGTGTTGTTGTAGTGTAAATTTTTATTTTCTGTACTGTCAAAGTTATTTATTTTTTAATGTTTATAGGGGTATGCTTGCTTTATTTGTTCATACTACCGTGTTCTTCAAAGAATTCGTTATATTGTAGTATGACAATTTTACAAGGACTGTTTTCTGTCACCTCTTCATCACTGTCGTCTTTGTCTTGGTATAATTTTTGTTCCTAATGTAATATGACTGTAATTCAGATATATTTTAACATTGAAACAAATAAGTAATTTAAATAACTTAAAATAAAAGAAAGGTTGTACACTCGACCAGGGCCGGATTTAGCATTTAGGCACTCCTAGGGCCAATAATGTTTCCGCCCTCCAGTCTGGTTAAAGTTACTTTCCTAAAAACCTGTATTAAAAAATTATAGCAATCCTATAAGGTAGTTGCTTAAACACCACTCCACGATGGAAGTTTATCATTGTGCAAGTTTTTAAAGGAATGTATTTGGTTCTGGGCTTAACAAAATACAATTAATGTATTAACAAAAGGTTGGTACAATTGAAACTCTTCCAACTGTCTAATACAGTGGTTCTCAACCTGGGGGGCGTGAGAGAATTTCAGGGGAGGCGTGAGGGTACAAAGAAAAAAAATTAAAAAATATATATTTTGTTAAAAAACTAAAACTTTCAAAACCATCAAATAAACTTTCGTATTTAAATATATCTGGATTTTTATTTTGCATCCCAGCTTTTGCTAACGTAGAGTTAGCATCGTCAGTTTCATAATTTCACTGTTCTAACTTGAACCAACCAATTATTGACTGGAGGAGAGGCGTGAGCTATCTTCAGTGTTCAATGGGGGCCAGTGCTAAAAGGTTGAGAACCGCTGGTCTAATATGTAAAAAAATAATGTAAACCACGTATGTAAGCAAACTCGACTTGCATTTGGGATACTTCGAAGCACACAGGTTCGAGTTTCAAGAAAATTTAGCTGGGTATTCACCACTCCACAGAAAACTCCAAAAAAAAAAAAAAGAACTATAATTAGTAAAGAAATTTTTTGTTATTTTTTTTAATGAGTTTAAACTACTTTGGAAAATTAAAGGGAAAGCCGGAAAACGTCATTTTTAATATTTAGTATTATGGGACGAATGGTGAACGTTCCGTTCCGTGGAGGAATTTGAGGTTATGTTAGCACGGAGAAAATGAACCTGAAGAATCAAAAGAATGATGACAGCCAGCGCAATGAGGAATCACGGAGCAATCTGTAGTTAATTTGGCGTCACTATAAGACTACCACCATAGACCCAGAAGGTCTATTTTACCACCCACCTCTATATGAGGAACATAGGAGTTGAACAGGGCTGGCGGTGGCAATACGATGTGTGCTCGACAACATCCCTACAGCCAGTTCTCCCGTGTTTGAGATCAATGTTGTAACGAACATGTTGATCATTCATAATGTTGACAAATAGTTTAACTTTACCAACAACTATTTGTTCCAATGAACTTCAAAATCAAAATGCTTTATTAGCCTGATAAAAAAATCAATTAAAAAATTATGTGAAGTTATGGATATTTATTTTTATTTCTAAATTTTTAAAATTTTTTTCTCTGGGGTGCGCCTCCTGGGAGCTTACGCCCATAGGCCCGGGCCTATTGGGAAATCTGGTCCTGCACTCGACTACCGACCACTTTCATTTTCATTCAGGCTGAAGCAACTTTGGACATCTGGTATTCTAAAAGGTTCCTCTCACTGTTAGTGTTGTTCGTCCCTAATCGAGAGAAGCACTTTCCAAGCTGAAATATCAGTATTTATATTTTTCAGATACCAAATAAATCAAGCACTACACCTGCTGTAACATGCGAGTGTAAGTGGCTATTAAGTTTAAGATTGGTACAACCGTTTTACCAAACAAGTGTTGCGGACGCAAATTAATTATGACTTCTAGAGCAAGTGGCAATGGTACACGTGTTGCAAGGTTCCTATACAACCTTTTATAGGAACCTTGCACCTGTTGTACCTAATGAGGGCCAAAGGGAAGTTGATTTAATTTTATACGAGCACAAAGGGCTAATATCATGACAAAAAAAAAATTAGACAAAAAATTTAATCAATTAAAGAGCAATTACTTGTGCTTCATCTCAACAAAACTCATTGCCACTTTGAAGCAATTGGCAAAGTGATGCAGTTAAGTGAGCTTGTTAGTAAATTTACCAACATAGGTACCATTCTGAGTAACCTATTACGTTGTATTTTGATTTTGGTGTAAGCATATGCAATACAGCTTCACATTTTTATAAGTAAATTTCAATACTTTTATTTGAAACATTTGTCCAAATAATCATACTTTATTTATTTTATATTCAATACACATATCTGTTGGTTTTAAAATGGTTGACAAAAAACGATTTTTTACTATGAAAATGGGTCAGGTAAATATTTTTAACAACAACCTATGTCATGGTGCATATTAGTCTCAAAATATTTTTTTTTTGTTTTTAAAGTTTTAAGATTTATTTAATAAAATGTTTAAATGGCAGATAAACAATTTATTTTATGGTTCCTTTGTTTTTTATCTGCCTCTTGGAAACCATAACAAATAATTGCAATACTTTAAATAAAAAACTATTTTATTTTTAGGGACTTTAATTTGATTTGCAGCATGACATGACATAGGTTGATGTTCCAACAATTTTTCCTAACACTATTTTCATAGTTAAAAAATGGGTTTTCGTCAGCCACTTTAGTGTTAATTTTCTGTATCTTTGACAATTTTTCAAATTTGAAAAAATAGAAAGTAAAATGACTTTGTTATTTTTTCTGAAAGGTAATGTCATTAGTAGCTTTGGGTAAATTCGATGAACATGATTTACAATATAGCCAACTCTAAAAACAAAAACTTTACATTTTTGGCCAATCTAGGGATAAAAATAATTAGAACATTTTTATATCAATATGATAAGGTTTTAAGACAGTTAAAATGAGGTGTAACATGACCTATGTTTACATTTGATATTTTACAAAACTGACTCCTTACCCCATTGTATTCTTTGCAGTTGAAAATAGACGGTTACAGTTGGAATAAATATTCTATTTCAATTTGTTTAGTCGGTGCAGGTAGTGGCCTAGGGGTCTTAAATACCCTTTATAGTGAATGAATAAATAAAGTACTATAAATTAATGAGAGAAACAGTGTTTAATTAAAAGAAATGTTTGATTATACTGTTATCTAATTAGTGGTTACTGTTTGTCCTGTAGTTCAGATGCACAATTCACCAAGACTGTGGCACCATCAATGACACTATAACTAACTTTTAGACTTCAAAATACGTTTCACCATTTACATGTTCGTTCAATAGCACTTTATTTTACTACTGAAGTGGCAAATGTGCTTTTAAACAACCAGAAAATGTGCAGGATTAACAGCCACTACCAAGAAGATTACAATATAATTGAAATCAGGTCCTGTACTGACATATTAAATAGGATGCTAGAGATTTCGGTATGCTTACTGGCATAGTGAGCTTGCCAGCATCCACTGGTCTGGAGCCTATATGCCGCAAGCCTTGCCACTCCCATGATAAAAATGTCAAGGGGGGCAGACTTAACAGCACCTCCATTGCCGCTGTGTGTACCCTTGAATGCCCCAAGGATTCCCAAGCAAGCTAACCGCTGCACCTTAGTTAGGTTTTTTACAACAGTGACTTGTTGGACCTTGAGCCACCAAATAATGGTTCCATATACAAGCATCAGTCTGACGACGCTCGTATAAAGCAATTGTACCAACTGAAGGTTCAATCCCTACGTGCATCTGCCTCAGCCTCATCAATGTAGTCTGAGAGTAGTCTATGGCGTGGGTGAGGTGTCTATTCCAGGTAAGTTTGTTATCTAGCCATACACCCAGAACTTAACTTCCTTAGACACCTGGACGCAGTTACCAAAGATTCTTGGTACTCTGACAACCTCCGCGTTCCTTTTATGAATGGTACCATAACGGTCTAACCGGAGTGAAAAGATAGCCCCTCCACTATCCACCATGTCTCCATCATTGACAATGCCCTCCTCATAAGGTTGAGGCATGTATTTACTTCTTATTAGGTTCACTATATCGTCAGCATAACCCTGAGCGTACACTCCATGCTTGTTGAGTGCCGTGAGGAGATCATCCACGAACAGGTTCCACAGGAAGGGTGACAAAATACCCCCCTGTGGACACCCTCTTCGCACTCGTACCTCTCTCACCACCTCACACAGGGAAGCTTGGGCTTTACGAGTGCTGAGCATATTGTTGACCCAGCGTACAACTGTTCCTTCAGTGCCCCAGGACACGAGCTTTGTCACAATCGAGGAAATACTCATATTGTTAAAGGCTCCTTCTATGTCAAAGCAATCTCCTTAAGGGAGATAGTCTTCAATTCTGCGGACTAATGCATGTAAAGCAGTCTCACAGGATCTGACAGCTTGGTAGGCATTCTGGTTGGGGTGCATAGGTTGATTGCTTGCTAGCCCGGCTCTACATGCCTGTAAAGCAACTTCTCCATGGTCTTTAGGAAAAAAGACGAGACTTATTGGGTGGTAATCCTTTGCTGTATCATAGGAGTTTCCCAGGCTTCGGGATGAAAATCACCCTGGAAA
Source organism: Stictocephala bisonia (assembly GCA_035578905.1). Lineage (NCBI taxonomy): Eukaryota > Metazoa > Arthropoda > Insecta > Hemiptera > Membracidae > Stictocephala > Stictocephala bisonia. The sequence continues at coordinate 9,054 of JAQJVL010006430.1, read as the reverse complement.
CCACCCAGTGATCAGTGTTCAGATGGTTTTGATTCTTCAGGGTCAAAAGGACCTCAGCATTAGTAACAGCACAAGTTGTTACCGGAACGAACGTGGTCAGCTTCACCATCTTGACCAGGTTCTTGGCCAGTCCAAGCTTCAGTTGTACACCCTCGAACGCATCTGTGACCTAGTTTTTAAGCCATTCCCTAGACATGGCATTGGTGCAACCAATCAGGACCACTCCAACCTCAACATGCAACTTGTGACATTAACGTTTGCTCCCTTGAGAGCACGTAACGTCAGCTGTCTTTTAACAGAGGCCACCTGCCGCTCCGTCAGAAGCTGTTCGGGTGCTCTTACCTGACAACAACCAGGTTTTCCACCGAAAACTTCTCAGCAAAAGACTGTGTTGCCTTGCCGCTTAGCCCTCTTCTTCTCGCCTCCAAGCTGCTTCGGTGTCAGTTGCAAACGCGACCTCTTCACACCAGGACCTTTGGAGGCGACAGAGGACGAAACCTGCTGGCTGGTTTTGGGAGTAGCTACTCGCGAGGAGGCTGCATTGTCATCTTGGCCCCCTGAGGTGCCAGACGTACATGATGGCTTGTTCCTCGCACCGTGCTTCTCCTCCCAAGCTTGTCAGGCTCGGGGGATCCTCTTCTTAGGCAGACCACCAATGTCCATTTTCTGGAGATTACCCTGAGAACTCTCATCCTCAGAATGAAGCAGCGCATCCTCCTCTCCTGCAGGCAGAACCGGCGCCGGAGAGGACAAGCTGAGGTTGTCCATAAGTAGGCCTTTGGGAGCTACCCTTCACGTCAGCAAATCAATTGTATTAGTGTCAGCTTACATACAATTCCCATGAGTACAAGGTTGCTGCAGAACACCTCCCCATGACCCATTAAGGGAGGTAAGGGGTAATTACAACTGGATGCCCCCTGCTTCCAGAAGGCTCTGTTAAAGGTACTGAATATTAGGCCCCAGTAACACTGGCCGCTTAACACCTTAGTCTAGGGCCCCCCCTAACTTGGTTCTGTAGGTGGACAAACACCCAGTGGCAGAGGGTAGCTCTACGCAGCTAACAAGTGAGAGTTGATACCAGATGTGGACCAGTCTGCCGAACCCACCCCGCATGCAAGGTGTGGTTGGAACGGCTCGAAAGTTACCACCACTCCCGGTACCCATACCCCCCAAAATCTGACAATGGTTCACAATATACCTCAGAAGAATTGAAGCTGTTTACGAAGGGATACGAATTTCAGTATTACAAATAGTATAAAATACCCTCAACGTATTGGTAAGTTGAGGGAGCAATCGAGATAATTAAAAATATAATTTGGCTATCTGCTCATCCATATCTAAGGACAATCAATCAGTTACAGGAACACTCCATTTGCAGAATTTAAGAATAGCCCAGCTCAGCTTTTGATGACTTTGTTTTTTAAAAGATACTTTACCAGCCGTAAATACAAACCTAAGACCAGTAAATACAAACTCATGAAAAAGCAATTCAAATAAAAGTGCTTGGATAAAGAAGAAATAGAAAAGGAAATTTTATCGTCACCATAAGAGTTATACAGAGTTTTGAAATTCATCCTGGTGCATTGGCGTGGCTTACATAATATAAAAGGCTTTCTGTAAGAGATATGGAACAGTAAAAGAAAAGGCTGATAGTCTCAGATCGTATTACCTTGAGATGGGAGTTAAAGTTCTACAGCGAAATACCATTCTTCTGATGATGACTGAGGAACTGACACTATCAAACATATAAGGTTAGGTTAAAGGGCACTAGGCCAGGAATTAATAGATTGAAGAGATAGGATATCAGCAAACTTACCTTAGAAGACAAGTTCCTTAACACGAGAGTGCACCGGAAGAAAGTGCCGGTGAGTAGAGAGAATGCATTGGTGTTATCCTCTCTCCACTCGCCTGAAGAAAGAGCCAGTGGTATTGAAAATTTGTGTGTTTATGTGATGCTTTTGTGTATGTTACTACTACTCTGGTGTTAGTGAACTTGTCTTCTAAGGTAAGTTTGCTGATGTCCTAGCTCTCCAATATACTAATCTAAAATATATAACTGTAAAACCTCAAGAGGAAAGTATCTCCATTGGGCTTAAAATAGTAAGAAGTGATCTTTCCATACGCAAGCCACAACGATTTGACTTGTAATAAATTCACTTAAGAGGGAAGATTTGTTAATATAGCTGTTTCAATATATTTTAAGAACAATGAATAAGATATAAAGATTGAATATTGGATTTATGTTTTATGTTTGTTTGTTATTAGCAACATGAAATGCTTTTATTTTCTGTGTATAGTCTCTTTATGAGAATTTCACGTTTAATAAACTATCACCAGCAATTAGATTCAACTTGTGATCTGTTAACAAAAGGAGAGATTTACAACACCTCCTAAAATAAGTAATTGTAAACTCGAAATAAATTCATACATTTAAACAGCCATACATTTCATTAGCATTAACTTTTTGAAATGCAGTTGTGCCAAGGTCAACGTGTAACCTTAACTTGTTACACTAAACTCTTCCTAAGCTGTCTTTTTTTGTGTTTTTTTTTAATTCCTTGGCCATCTAAGAAGATTATGGTCAAACTAAATTTGTGTAAAAATAGTTGTTGCCAAGACTGTTAGCTCTATCTATGACAGTTTTTAAAATATGTCCTCCCAAGATTTCAGTTTACTGCCTAACTATAAAAAAATGGGTTTTGAAATAGCTTTTATTTATTTATTCTTATAACGCTGTTAATTAGTAAAAACTTATTGCATTAATCCTCTTAAATATTACATAATACAGATTTTGAAAATAATACTTAAATATTGATTTCAATCTCTAATCACTAATCAATTAGAGAGGTGGAAATAATTGGCGAGATAAAAATTTCATATGCATTTTTATTTATCCATTCACATATGAAAAGTATTTTAGCAAATTCATTACAAATACCATGTGAAATTATAATATACCCTTATAAAAATTGTTATTGTAAAACAATTGTTTCCTGTAATATTATTCATCATATATTATATATAAAATTCATATTAAATCCTTATAAAAAATATTATTTTACAACAATAGTACAATATTCGTTACAAATACCTTATATAAACAATGATATTTTACTGTTTATAAAATATATATTAAATCTTTAAAAAATGTTACTGTTCCAACAATAGTTTCTTATAATACTCGTTATATTTGCTTCATACAAACATTGATATTTTATTGCTTGGTAAAATATAGATGTAACATTTGTAAATATTGTTATTACATAATATTTTTTTAAAAACCTTTCTTACACACACACACACACACAAAAAAATTAAAATGTTTATTATAACCTAATAAAAGCAGTAATTGTTCTTAAATGAATAAAAACGAGTATAAAGATTATGTCATCCATAACATTTTTAGCAAATTTACTATCTAAACTATATAAAATGTACAACATACTCTTTAAATGTTTTAGTTGTGCATATACAAATAAGTGCAGACATTTAAGGCACATTGATGCAATGAATTTAATCACTGCTGACGACTTCTAACTTGATTTAATTAATTTGCTTATATAAAAGGTTCAAAATTATCTAAATGCAATTTGACACTTATAGTTCGATCCATTATTTGTAAAAAAGGACCAAGTAGCTCTGTTCTCGATAGAGCAACTTCCCATTTCCCTCTATATTTGTAATTTATTTCAGTACATAACTTGGTAAATATGTCCATCGTACTGACAGAAATATGAACTTGATACAAATATATTTTATATTGTACTAGTGTACAAACATACAAATTGTAGTTCATATTAACTAAAAATTATTGTTTATGCTTTTTGTTGTACCACGTGTGCATAAAAAATAAATAAACTAACCCCAACCCAACCTACACCAGTTCTTATAGTTGCACCTGTAGACACACTCACAAATATTATATTACACAAACAAAAACTATATACATAACCAAAAGAGAAATATGTGCTTAATCAATTGTTGAAAACATTGATTCAGTACTGAAGGTAAAATATTAAATTGTAAATTTAAGATTTTAAAATGATCATACTTTATTAAAGCAAAATACTAACTTCACCAATTTCTTTCAATTGACAACAATGAATATCAGGTAACAGCTGATATTTATATAAAAAACTGACAAACCACGGATTATATTTATATAAAAATATAGTAGCCACGGAATACCTTGAGCTGAAACCATTACTTTTCAAATGCTTGGTGGTTAGTGGAGGGGAGGGGTACGGCATACACATGCGTGGCTTTGTTGGCTATCGTTGCTGATCAGCTGATTGGAGAGTGGAGTGTCACTGCCTTCTTTTCGTATAAAAAGATTTTGCTTAAATTATTAGTTGTTGTATATAATAACTTAGCCACATAATATTTTAAGTAATAATTTAATTAAAAAAGCTTCTATCTTTAAATAGATTAAATTGAATAATGTTCAAAAAGTTATTCACGAGTATGTATTTCTCAGTATATGTACTATTAATTACGGACTGCATACAATCAACACTTGTACGGTACTTATTTACTAACATAACACATAAATTCAATAGTGTTTAATTATTTGGCGTTCGACATGATTTTATTTCTCTCATTATAGATTAGACATAGATAATAGTGGCCTATAATTATAACATGATAACACAATCATTATAATACCAAGTAATATGATTATAAATAAATATCAGTGAGTAATCAGATGGAAGATGTATTATAAAAAAGTTAACAAGTGAGTTGATGTTTACAGCAATTTTAGTAGCATACTAAACGCTGTTTATTGGTAGAGATCCCTCTCACCCCGACAATGACTATGACGTACGTCACAGCTCAAGATATCCCGTGGCTATTGTACAAGGTTTTCTTCAATTCTATTAAAAAAATGTTGTGTTTATTTCCGGAACAGACATTAAATATTCAAAATTATACTGTTGAGATTACACCTATCACAATAATTTATATATGGTGTACTAAGAGCTATTTTGTTAAACAAAATATATTTAGTTGTGAAACTACATTGAAAAAGGAAATAACAGAAGTGTTTAAAATTACTAGCAGAAAAAGTGTTATTACAAATAGTCTTGGGCTGATTTTATTTATTTTGTCTAAGATATTCAACCTTTACAACAGCTAAAATGTATGAATTTACAGAATAAAATATTACAGAACAAAGCACAGTTGTTATATCAATTTTGCAATACCAAAAGTTGGCGTTTTAAACTATTTGAGTGTCCATAGCTTAGAAACGGCTAATATTACGGGAAAAATGCAAAGAATAAAAGCCTTAAAATTACATTTTCTATCGGAAAAGATCAAAAATATATAGTGCTCTATTAGAAAAAAATTAAGCTGTCTGACATTTTGGGAAATGGCGGCTTTTTTAAAATCGCTAAATGCATAATTTTACTAGCCAAGTGATCAAGGTGAAGTTCCCCATTTAGTTTAATGCATCCATGCAGGTTTAAAAGATCCCAATGGTGGCACACTTTAAAAAAATCACCCTGTTATATCCAACCTAATATGGCACAAGAGTAAGTCAGATATGGAATCATAATAAGAAAGACGTGATTTTATGATAGCAAATGCATTGTGAGTATTGCGATTACTTTTTGAAGGCAATATGTAACTAATTATTCCTTTAGTACTGAAGTTTTTTTTATGAAATATTCTGAAATAAGTTTATACAATGGCATACGGTTATATATATACCCCCACACAACAATCTACCCACAGTAATAACACTACACAGCACACAGACAACACACAGCAAACTCATCACAGCACATCCGCATCACTTAACGAAACTCATAAAACACTGATTCATAAAACTAACCAAAGTACCATTGACAAGCATATTTTTCCAAAAACCCACCAAAAAAACATCACACCAGAGGAAAATGTAATGATCACTTAGTTTTAAGAAGTTTGTGTATAGTCTGTAAGGATTTCCATAATTTTAGTTCACAAGGCATTAGATCTTTAAGTGGGAATAATATATGGCCTATTTGTGAGGAAGCTAGAGTTAGTAATGACTATTTGTGGTTGATGCATTTAAATATACAAGGTGGTATACTACACAAGAAGTATGATCTAGAAATAATGTTGAGAAATTCCAATATATTAATAATTTGCTTAAATGAACACTTCCTTCAAAGGAGTAGTATAAGTGTATTAGGTAGTATACCTGGTTATACTTTAGCTAGTTTTTACTGTAGAGAAGAAGGAATCCATGGGGGATCCTGCATTCTATTAAAAGTTCATTTACAGTATAGTATAAGAGATGACCTGTGTATATTTAATGAAGAGTCCATCTTTGAGGTATCTTCAATAGAAATTTTGAGTTTAGGAGTTATTGTTATTATTTCTGTTTATAGAAATCCAAATAAATCAAATTTCAAAGATTTTTTAAGGAAATTAGAATCGTTATTGAATTTGTTGTTTAAAAGAAATAGTGGTGCTAGGATTTATATTGCTGCGGATTTCAATGTTGATGTTTTGGAGGGCTGCAGCAACCCTCAGCAAAGATTAGAATTCCTGTCCATGGTAGAATCATGTGGTTTCTGTGTTAATGTCAGATCACCTACAAGAATTACAGACACAAAACAATCATGTATAGATAATATTCTTACACCAAAATTGAAACCAGATCCATGTCAGTCACTTTTGAATTTAGAATTGGGTATATCCGATCACAGGGCACTGTTTATAAGTCTTTCAGATGATCAATCCCCAAAAACTAAAAATGTTACACATAGCAAGAAGCGCATTTTCTCCAATAAAAATGTTACAAACTTCTGTAATGAATTAAGGGACATGAAATGGGATATTTCATTTGGAAACTCCTTTCAAGATAACTGTATGACCTTCTTTAGGAGCTTCCAAAATATTTTTGAAAGCACGTTCCCTCTAAAATTTGTAAATAAAAAGTTAAATAAGGGTAAAAAAAGTCTTGGGTTACAGAAGGAATAAAAATTTCAAGTGCAAAAAAAAGGGAACTTAGTCAGTTAGCTAAACATTCAAAAAATAAGGATTTTATTAACTATGTTAAAAAATATAAAATTGTTTTCAGAGCAGTTTGTAAAAAGTCAAAACTAATGAGTAATTCAAATTTTATAAGCAACGCTGAAAATAAGACCAAAGCTGCTTGGAAAGTTGTAAAATCAGAATTGGGGTGTGATAAGAAGGTTAATTTTGATTTTCCAGACCTATTCGTGGGTGATAGACCAATAGGCAATGGATTGGAAATAGCTGAAATTTTTAACAAAAAATTTACTGAAATCTCCAAAGAACTAGGGACTTCCCCAATTCATGGTGAAGCTTTAAAGTTACTAAAGAAGACAACATATCTTGATAGATCTATTACGTTTAATTTTGAAAATGTTACAGCTACTGAAATAATAAATATAATAAAATCCCTTAAAAATAAGAAAACTTCTGGATGGGATGAAATTCCTCTTGATTTAATTAAAATTGTTTCAGATTCCATAGCTAAACCTCTTAGTGTAATTGTTAGCCAATCATTCTATAATGCCACTTTTCCAAATAACCTCAAATATGCAGCTCATGCCTCTTTTTAAAAAGGGGGAAAAACAAAACCCCGATAATTATAGGCCAGTCTCTGTTCTACCATCTATTTCAAAAGTATTTGAAAAAGCTGCATTTCTTCAAATATCAAAGTTCCTGGAGTCAAATAAAATTTTGGTTAGTGAACAGTTTGGTTTTAGGAGAGGGCATAATATCATTGGTGCAATTTCAAAATTTTGTAATGAAGTTTGTCGGGCTTTGGACAAGTCACAGAGCACAATGGGGGTGTTCTGTGATTTGTCCAAGGCTTTTGATTGTGTTAATCATAAAATTCTTCTTGAGAAATTATCTGTTTATAATTTTTCAGGAAAAGTAGTGGGTTGGGTGAAATCCTACCTACAAAACAGATATCAGAGGACAATAATATTTAAGAATAATAAAAAAATCAAATCAACATGGAGGAAAATTCAAATAGGGGTACCTCAAGGATCCATTTTGGGCCCTCTTTTATTTTTAATTTTTATAAATGATTTGCCAAAAAATGTTTCTCATGAATTAATCCTATACGCAGATGACACAACTGCAATTATAAAAGCAAATTGTGTTAAAGAATTGGAAGCTAATTTAAATCGGGCTCTTAAGGATCTAACTGCTTGGTTTGGGGTAAATGGGTTAAAGTTAAATCAAGCCAAAACACAATTAGTAAAATTCTGTACTGCTCAAAGTCAGAATAATTTTAACTCGGTTATTGATTTTCAGGGACAACTGTTGTCAGTATCAAAAAATACAAATTTTTTGGTTCTCATTCTAGATGAAAACCTTAAATGGAATAAATGTATAGAAAATGTATCAAATAAATTGACATCAGCTTGTTTTCAGATGAAAATCTTAAGAAATATTGTTGATTTAAAAACAAGAATAATGATATATTATGCCTATTTTTATCCAGTACTACTTTATGGAATTGAACTATGGGGTGCGTCATCTGATTCTGATATAATTTTTAAAATACAAAAAAGGTTTTTACGAATAATGACAATATCTTCTTGGAAATCCTCTTGTAAGCCAAAATTTAAGGATCTCAGAATGTTATCGGTTCCCAATATTTATATTTTAAAAATTTTATTAATGGTTCAGTCAAATTTTAATCAGATACAAAATGAGCAAATTGAACACAGATATAATACCCGACATAAAAATATTCTCCAATACCCCATACACCATTTGACGTTAGTGGAGAAAACACCTTTTTATATGGGGATAAGGCTTTTTAATAAATTACCCTTAAAAATTAGAAATTGTGTAAGGGATGGTTCATTTAAGAGGACTCTTACAGAATTTTTATTGGAGAAAAATTATTATAGCATTCAAGAGTATGTTAATGATATTAATTTGTAACCCAGATGACATAGTGATAGTTTACATCCTCATCTATAGATTATTGCATTTGTATAGCTTAGATTTATTATTTATTTATTTTTAGTTGTGACTGTAATATTTTTTAATATTACTATTATTATTATTATT
>JAQJVL010006429.1:0-29143 GCA_035578905.1 Stictocephala bisonia | reverse complement strand
ACGCGCAAATCCGTTTCCCTTCTACTTGTTATGCTTCTACTACTACGGGAACGAGGGAATTAATAACCCACTCACTGATACTATCTGTATTAATTAATTAAAATTAAACTGTACAAAACATGTATAGTACAATCTATCAAACTCAATAATATCATGATATGTAGATAATATTTGGATATTTCCAATGCTTTGAGTAGTTAAAATACAAACACAACGTTTCAACAGGTATAACAAACTCGAGCCGTCTTCAGGTGTACTTACTGAAGACGGCAGGAGTTTGTTATACCTGTCGAAACGTGGTGTTTGTTTCTTAAACACTCAAAGTATTGGAAATATCCAAATATTATCTACATATCAGGGACAATCCAATGCTAATAAATAACTTTCAAACATCAATAATAACATATATTAATAAATACACATAAGACTGTAAGTAGTGAAAATGGTCGGGAGCCAGACCCACTTTGACCTTTGGACTTTCAAGATGGCGGCGCAGTGGTACCAACCCTCCCCTCCCCCCTCAAATTTCCCTCAAATTCCCAAATTTCCCTCAAATTCCCAAATTTCCCACACATTTCCACCCAAATTACCCTCAAATTTCCCTCACATTTCCCAATTTCCCTCATATTCCCAAATTTTCCTCCAAATTCCCCCAAATTCCCCCAAATTACCCAATTTCCCTCACATTTCCCCCAAATTACCCAATTTCCCTCACATTACACACATTTCCCCTCACATTACCCACATTTCCCCCCAAATTACCCTCAAATTTCCCACACATTCCCCCCCCCAAATTGCCCTCAAATTTCCCTCAAATTCCCAAATTTCCCTCACATTTCCCCCCAAATTACCCTCAAATTTCCCTCAAATTACCCAATTTCCCTCACATTACCCACATTTCCCCCCAAATTCCCTTGTTATACTATATAAGATACACTTTTTTGTCCAATATGGCGTCTTTCCCTCCCACAACAACTCACACCCCGTGGGAAAATTCCCTCCTCAAAATTCCCTTATCCAAGATGGCGATCTTAGACTATATAAAATGAACTTTTTTTGTCCAATATGACGTCTTTCCCTCCCAAAATTCCCGCCAAAAATTCCTCATCCAATATGGCGGTCTTTATACTATAATAAATGTAAAAAGATGACAACTGGATCCAATATGGCGTCTTTTCCTCCCAAAATTCCCACCAAAAATTCCTCATCCAATATGGCGGACTTTACACTATAATAAATGTAAAAAGATGACAACCGGATCCAAGATGGCGGTCTTTCCCTTCGGGTACTTCCGGCGACCGTCGGCTACCTTCGTACACGTCGTCTGCTGGTCGGGCGCGCATGCGCACCTTGTTACTCTACTCATATATACACCATAACAAATTTAATATTTCATACACTATAATAACATTAATACTCTATGTGCTCGACCCGATCGTAGCGCTCCCAACAGCAATTTCCCAAAACATAAATATATATTAAACAAATTAGACAAAAAGCTATCAACCCTTCGTAGTCCAGTGGTTAGCGTACCCGACTCGACAAACAGAAGTTGGTCTATGTCAGTAAGTAGTTCAAGACGTATGTCTGTCATTTTTAGCATGGAATTCCATGCCAGTCGGATGCGGAACCACTAGGACACAATGTTGTTTTTTTAATTCGTGCAACTAAATGACTTAAAACTTCCACAATAAAAAAATAACACACAAAGTGCACCATTTATTTATATGAAAAGCATAGCAAAAATGCATTGTGGTTTATGATAACCACTACAACCTCACCTGATTAGGTTGCCGCTTCAATCCACACTTGTTCAGTTCACACAAAATGGAACGGTCTCCAGAAACTCTGTTCAACCTAGCTGTTGCAAAGGTAATGACAATGTATAAAAAAAGAGTCCAAAATCGCTCAGCTACCCCTACCCAATTCCATCAAGACGACGCTTCAGCAGAGGACGGAGGAAGCTAACATCGACGAGGCATTATTAGATAATATGGGATACTACGAGTGCAGAGTAAAGACCTTCCAACATTGGTCTCCTTCGGGCACACACGCCAGAGGAGCTCCGTTCGTTCAAGAGTTGCTCGATGAAGGCTTGACCTGTATCGGTGGTTACAAAGTGATTTGTGAGCATTGTGGCTTTGAAATGGACGATAGGGACCTCCTAGGTCTCACTCCTCCCAGAAACAGCATAGAGTGCTGGTACCTCAGTTATGGTCGTCACAGCACCTCTAAAAGAATAAATCGAAGAATAATATGGTTCCCTAACTAACCCTTAGTATCCCCCTTAGTAGTAAATGTCTCTTTTTTCTAGTAATTTTATTTTTTGGAATTTTTTAATTTTTAGGAGATGGCAACTAGTGCGATTTTTCGGAAGGCCATCACTTTCTGCAGCGGTGGAGGGCTGCAGAATTAAAAAAACCCTTTTCCAATTGATCAGATGATCTTGTAGAAACGCACATCGAGGGGTGTATACCTTTTTATAGTATTTTTATTACAATGTAAATTTGTTAATTTAAGTTAATTTGTAGTATTCAATGTCTTACAAAGTACCACTATCAAATCAGCGTAACCCGGTGACCTCTCCGTAATATTAACTGTCTCGCTGATTATAAGACTGTTACTCATTTCCGCTAGTTTGTTTTAGTAGATATATAGAAAATAAAAAATCATATTTAATTTAGTATTTAAAAATTGTAGGGAGAAGTTCTATTACAGATATTTTTAAAGTCGTACAATATTTAAATGTTATTTAGGAATAAAGTATGATAATGTTAATTATTAGATACTGAAAACTCTATAAAAAATACTGTCTAGCCAACTGATGTATTTGTATGGTATATAATTGTCCAAGTTCAATTTTGCAGATGCAATGTTTCATTATGTGTACTTCTGGTAGTAAGATAGATATAAAAAGTCATATAATGTAATACAAATCTGCAAAGAGCGGAAATTTCATCTCTACATGCAAATTCTCAACAACCAAAGTTTATTTATTAATTATACATATATCCTTTACACTGTTACCTACCTATACTTATCTATCGAATCGCGGTTGGGTACATACTTAACACTCTAGACAACCTACAATACACGTTTTATTTAAAAATTAAGGGGCAGCTATTATTTATATTAATTATTTACTTATTTTATATTAAATACACTGTTAACTTTTTGATCCTTCAACTACAATCTACTTCTGGATACCTTCGTATTAACCTGGCATCCTCTAAACCTAACACGCTAGCTTAATGCTCTTACCCTAGAGCCCTCATGCCTAACTGAACTATCCAACTGTACTTACAAAGTCTACTCGAGCTTTATCGATCCGTTATTAGTCACAAGCTTCACATTTTCTTTCATTAACTATAACAATTTCCTATTTTCACTCACCTTTGCGTGCATGTACATCTTACCTAGGTTACATTATTTACTCTCGGCTACTTTTATTATCAAATACCTCACTTCCCATCCACGTTCCTATCCAGAACCCATCAGCCCCCCCTACATAACGAAACTAGCACACCTACCTTCACACCCAACATGGAGTGGAACCACTCGAACTCGAGGTTATTTTTTATTAACTGATCAGGTTTCCACACTACCCAGGAGGTAGGGTTATTGCACTCTGTGCAAATGCGCGTTAGGAGTATTTTAACGTGCCTCCTTCTCCAGTAGACCTATGCACGATTTAAGGAACTTAAAGATCCTTAAGCAGATACTCTGCTTCCCACTGAATAGGTGTTTGTTTCATAAACAGTTCTTTTATCCCTCTCAACACGCAAAACATTCTCCAAAAATATTCGTCTTTAATAAAATCCACTTTGTTATGTGGAAGATAAATTAATATTGTATATTGTAGTTTAACGGAAGCTTGCTGATGAGTATGTCCAACGACTGGTTGTTGGAGGCCATGTTCAACACACTACAGAGCAAGTGAGGAAATTGATTCAATTTCCCCAAATATCTACTAACTGTGATAAAGATTGTTTATTGTAACTTGCCCCATCCATCGCAAGTTACAGTGGTAGCCACTCCATAACAAAATGCTACCTCCCAGTTTTATTTATTGTTTTTGATTTAACCAGTTTTTTTTCACGGTGAGTATTTAATTCCTCACTACCCTCAAGTACGCTGAAGGCAAAACTTAAGGGCATTGCCCAATTCCCATGGGACGATAGAGGGCTGGTATCCCCCACAGGTATTTTAGTGTAATGAGCCCCAACCTCGCTCATTACGGTGGTAGCCAGCCAAACAAAATGCTACCTCCCAGTATTATTTTTATGTTTTTTTGGGTCCCTCTGTAAGTAAATACATCACTTTACTTGGAGAAGCCTTTCAATGTGACGTACAGACTTACAAAGGGGTTTTTATTTTAACCAATGTAGACCGTACAGAACACTTTACTTGGAGAAGCCATTTCAATGTATTCCATCAGTCTACACGGATTATTTTTTGATTCTGTTTTTTTACAAAAGGTTTTTGTGTTTATTTAATCCACAATCACTTCACACCCTGGACTTATGAGTTTTACGTCAGCCATAGAGTGTAACATTCAAGCAAACTGTATAAGGGCCCAGGCTGCGACTTGAGGTCTTACGGGGTTTAATCCACCTCCAAGCTGCAGGACCGTCTCAGGTCTTACACGTTTTAAAGCTGCCTTAGAGAACAGTCGGACATTTTTTTATTAAATTTGGGCCGTCCCCACCTTGTCAGTTCATGTCCTGGTCTTACGGGGATTAGCCCAGCCATAGGACGCAAATTCACTCATCTACTTCACACACACGTTTATAGTGTTTAATGAAAAAAGCTCCACTTACATTTTGATACAGTATAATATTTTCCCATTCCACTTTGTCTTTAAATTCCTCGATAAACAGTTCCGACAAAGACTGGTATCTATATTTATAAAAGAGGATGTTTGTATATATATATATATATATATATATATATATATATATATATATATTTGAAGTTTATGCGCTGCCAAACCATACAACCGATCGCCATGAAACTTTAGGATATTGTTCTGTATACTCCTGAGATGGTTTCTGTGAAGTTTGATGCAGATCCGTCCACAGGGTTCCACCCCACGGGCTCCTAAAGATCCCATGTTATTCAAATGGAGAATCTGAATTGTTTACAAAAAACATATGACTGTGTGGTTTAATGTAGTTTCACATGCCATAAGAAGATTGAAGTTCTCACAACAACAGTACTGTATATGTTTTGATTTATTGTAGTTCTACATTTCACCTTGAGAGTGTAGCACACACTACTTTTACTTGATCAGGTGATCTGTATTTGGTGTTAACCATTTTTCCTCGGTAATTAAAACATGTGGTGAAACGTGAAAATAAAAAATAAATAATTATTTGTTTTGCAGTTTACTTTTTATGACATGCCTCCTAAAAAATCTAATATTGGTAGAAGAAGCAAAATTGGTCGAATTCTTTCAGCTATTAGGTTCTAAATCAAACTCAATATTATGACCGGCGAAGCGGGCGGGTACAGCTAGTCTACTTATAATTCCCCAACAATCTACATCAAAGTTTGGTGACATTTCCCTCAGTACATCTTCTGTAAACTTTATCCTTTTTAAAATCAAACCCCAGTTTACTCTATGCTGGTATATTCTTAACATATCTAGTGAAAAGTCATAGTGGCCTGACAGTATGTCCCAATTAACGTACCTGTCAAATTTCATTATAAAACCATCGGTTAAAACACCAACTGGAGCCTTCGGCTCCTTTGATAACATGGTCCATGTATCTTCCATGTTGGTTAGAGATATAATGAGCAAATTAAAGTTCAGACAGCCTTTTATACTCTTGCTGTGCAGTGGCACACTTTATTGTCAGTAAAGGCTTGAAATTCAACTACCGCAGCCATTGACTCTATTAATTTCACAAGTTAATCTGTTAAAAATGTGCGGAGATGGACTTTGGAATCCTCCACAGAGATATTGTTTTATAATGTCTTCCTCATAAAACAACTCTTTCAATTCCAACTGTATTAATGGAAGGTTGGAGATAAACTGTACCCACTCACCTGAATTAAGTGTCAAATTGCTACCTGGGTACTGAGCTCGTTCGCTCGGATTAAGTGTTAAAGTATTCCCTAGGAAAACATGCGGTGCTCCAAAAATCGATAAAACTTTAACAACTTCCTTTTCGTTAATTTCCAAATAAAATTTAATATTATCTATTACGGCTTTAGAAATGTTATCAAAATTTACACAAAACTGATTAAAAACATCAAACGACCAAAACACGTAGTCATGCCTTCCCCTGAACATTACCCCAAGACTATAGTCTCGATTTTTAAAAATTCCAACGGTAATTGATTTCGAAAAGTTTTCATTTAGAAAAAAGACCCGTTTAAAAAAAATACCATTCAACATATCGATTGGCTCCAAGAGCTTAGGTAGCGTGAGATACTCGCCTAGCGGCTCCATTCTTTCAAATGAATAAAATACCACTGTCATCCACTAATGACCCCTCCGCCACCCCCTTTCCACGAACTGTTTACGGCTTGGGCATTGTGTTTTTATACCAAACAACCTCGTACTGCAAACGGTCTGCGACCCACCCATTTACCTCCTGTGGTGGGGGAACATAGGTTGAATCACTGAGCATAACCCGATCAATGTGGTCAATAAGGTAAGGCTCTACACAGGACAACTGTTCAACGTACCGTGAAATGCAAGGCAATAAGCTAACAAAATTCAACCATTCCTCTTTAGTGAAAAGTATAGATGTTTCATTAAACTTGTCGCATAGATCTACATGGGGTTTTTGGTATATGTTACGGATAGTGCATTCAATGTCTTCATCAATAAATCTCTTTTGATGACCACCTTTGTTACATAGATCATGAGTAATCGAAGGTTCCAATTCTTTCAACTTTGTGAACTGTATTTTGTTTAGCAAAATGTATTTACGCAAACCTTGCTTGTAAAACAAAATACCCACTTGAGAGATAAACTCTTCAAACAAACCCACGGTGACAACTTTGGTAAAATCGGAGGTTAGATTGAACATAACCTTTAAAAAAGCTGTTAAATCTTGCTTCGACATATCGATTGGCTTACGATCGGCACCTGTGGATCCTCTCAACTGAATAAATTAATTTAGTTTGATTATTATATATTATTCCCCCTCCCCCTTTTATTACATAACCGTTCTTACTGTACATGTACATCGTGAATTATGTAAGAGCTGTTTCGACATGTACATCGTGAATTATGTAAGAGCTGTTTCGACACAGTTGTTTCCCCATCCCATTGTTTTGTAACGAAATTGTTTGTGTACCTTGTTGATCTCACAAGAAATGTAATTCAAAATTTAACTGATGAAAATATACGTATAAAAATACTTTTTATACACAAGTCTGTATTTATAAGTATATTTGTTTCTTGCTCAATAATTGTCTATGTACTTGACATCTACACACGTACATGATGACCTAGTAATTCTTTTGTTTAATAATATACTAGATAGGATTCTACGACTATCTGTGAGGAAATGCATATATATCACTAAACTTAACCTCTAGGGTTAACATGCAGTCCGTCTGGTACCAAGCAAAGAATATAACACTGACCTCAAAGGTCAGCTGATATCACAAAGATTGCCACAAAGACTGTGAATTATGTTCACGTGTTCATCAATTATTGCCTTAGGTTAATGTAGGGAAACCCATGTATTGTGTTAACCGTCGTATCCTGTCCATTTAACTTTGTTTCCTTTTTTTCTAAGTACTTTTTCAACCAGGTATATATCATCTGTTTTGGATTTTTCGTAGAAACTCCCTTTGATCACGTCACCAGTATGGTCTTTGAGGAGGTAGGTTGTAGGAATGGACTTTGTACACAGTAAATATCTCGTTAGTCCTGTATACTTACTTATCCTCACCTACTTTAAAACGGACCTTTTTATCCACTTTCTTGTATTTTTATTAATGTTTTTTCTGACTATGTTTTCATTTCTTTTGTTCACATGACTTGGAGCCATGCCAATAGTTTTATGTTTTCTTGTGTTGGTAGCATCTTGACCCATTGATACTTACCTTGCTCCGTGAACTTTCGCCATATTAATGGCTACGATGGACGCCTTCTTATCACTGTAGCTCGAATTACCATATTTGTTCATTAGCTTTGTGAATCCTACGTTGTAGAATTCTTTAGTTGTTTGTAAATGTTTCATTTTATTGGACTTTAACGATTTCTAGACCAGTCTTATCTTTTAATGGGACAGCAAAGGCGTATTTGCAAAACAGTTTATTCGTTGTACCCTTGGTTTTGTTTCGACCAAGTCAGCTTGGAACAAGTCTTGTATTCCCTTAACAGGTAGGGAATTTTTTTCTAACTAGAGCATGTTTTGTTCTAACACTCATAGTGGAAGAATGGAAGGATTCAAGTAAAGATTAACAATTTATTTGGTTTTTTTGGTGTATAGAGCCCCATCCTCGCTCCATACGGTGGAAGTTAACCTTAAAAATAATAGAAATAAAGTTTACTGCCTCCCTGCCTATTGTAAAGCTTTACTTAACATACATTCGTAGGAAGTCATTAGATGACGTTGTCATCTAGGACCCACTGTCCCATAACCCTTCCGGAGGCATTCAATCTGAGTTGATCGTAATCACTCTCCTCATGTAATCACCATCTAACCCTTATCATAAGGTCTAACAGCCATATTCCACTTGTCATGGTCAGGTCTGTAGCACCTTCATTCATACATGTCCACTAACCGTACCATTACAGTATAGGATAGGGCACAGTCACCATATGGGTCTATGGTCACGTCCGTAACGGATCATAGCACCCGGACTTAATTCATCTCACACCAAGAGTTATGGTACAGAATTAATGTATGTTCAAAAATGAATACTTTTAATTTACATTTTTTATGTATTAAAGTAAGCTGATATTTCACCTATTTGGTGAGTCACATCCTGTAACATTGTAGACTTTGCATGTACATTGAAAGTTATGCACAAAAAACTGTTCAATATTTTAACAAAATTCCGACGTAGTGGGATCGATGCCATTAGTGCGATAAGGATGGATATGGTGGGGAGGGAGTGGTGGACACTCATGGAGAGGATAGCGATTGAGGAGGATGACTTACGTCAAGATGAGTTTTATTTTGTAAGGTACGTTTTTATTTTAGTTTTGGTTTTTTAGTTGTGTAATCATGATCGTGTTCTAAAGCTCGTTTTTTGTTAATTAAATGGTGTCCGTATGCTAGTGTATCAATACCGTTTTCCAAAATGTAACGATTGTCGTCAAAGGGGGAAAGTGATAATTTTGAAATGTGTTGTGTGTAAATTTTATGTTTTTCACTACGGATGTTTAGAGCGGATGTTGTTTTTGTCAAATGATTAAGCAAACAGTCTTTGTACATTTCATGTTTCAATTGTTTTTTATCGCGACTCGGGGGACACCTTTGGCTACCTTCTTTTCCTCTAGATTAGAATTTAGAACGGAGTAGCATTTCGCTCTCAAGCCAATTATTTCCCTAGCCGGATTTGAGTTTAGTTCATCTTTAAATTTTCCTAACGCTTTTTTGTTTACATCACTGTAACATTGGTGGCTAGGTGGATAGTCGGACGTGTCAAAAAGGTGTAATTCGTTTTTCATATCTGTGTAAACGTCGGGAGTATATACGTTGTAGAATAGTGAGTCTGGGTCAGTCATACAAAGTTTTATGTTTTTCCCATACTTTGCAATTGCCAAGTTGTAGTGAAAGTTGTACATTATTGATTTTGAAATTTCCAATACTGTAAATCCAACATAAATGGGTCTGTTTAGGAAAATTGTTTGTTTTTTTAAAGCCAATCCCGCGATATCTTTATTGTATGCGAAAAATGTTTTAAGTCTGGGACTAGCTGTCCATTTGACCAATTGTTTTTCGTTATTTACTAGTTTAAAATCAATACGCGACCTAACATTTTGCAATGATTTCCCGTACGTAGCGTTGTTCAATAATTTAAAAAAATCTTTTTCAAAATTATTTTTGGCACATTTTCTTTTCTCTGTATTAAAATTGATAAATGAGGCTAACCAGGCAGACTGTTTAAAACTTAGAGCTCTGTGAATTTTGGTCAGTACAAGTCCAAGATGTAAGTAAAGTTTTAGAGTCTTGTAGTGTACAACGTACTTGGTTTTGTCACACAGTGTGGTTAGTAATTTTTCAGTTTTGGGTGGTTTATAGTTGAGTTCATGAAGTAGGTCCTTACAGTAGGGGGAAAGCATTTCGTCTGTCACTATTTTTCTTTCTGGGGCCAGGGGAAAGTCGGAATGTAAGTCATGTAGGTGGTCAGGGTAGTGTAAGTCAACTTCTAAAATGTAACCGGTGTCGGAGTCGTCAGGTACTTTTGTAATGTCAATGTTTCGGGGGTCAGTCCACTTAAAGTCAGACTCTGGGAGTCTATCAGATAAGCTGGTACCGTACAAATTATTGCAATCTAGATAAAGTAGGTAATTAGTCGGTTTTTTGTTGTCAAAGTGTGGTAAGTAAGGGTTGTTGGCCTGGGCGTACCGGTTGGGTATCATGGAGACACCGCCCCGGAACCCAGACTCGACAAAGAGGTGTTGGTCAATGTCAGTGAGTAGTTCAAGATGTACGTCTGTCATTCTTAGCATGGAATTCCATGCTAGTCCGGGGGCAGAGTAGACGTTACACGGGTCAATCCCGTAGTAAGTCATACTAGTCGTCCTAAAATTTTCAAACACGTCGGCAAGTAATAGTACGTCTGTGAGTAAGTATAGATCGTGGTACTGTTTCATAGTGGTCATACCAAAGGTTGACCACACAGTCTGTGCGTGTAAGTAGTCCTCGTCAGTGATATGTGTTTTGGTTAAGTCATTGAAGAACGTCTCCTTGGGAGGCAGTTCAGTATCGTTAAATTTTGATTCGTCTGTCATGCAAGTGTAGGGAAAGACGCCTTTTCGTAGTAGTAAGTCTGTGTTGGTCATACACTGCCCTAAAATTTTGAATTTTGATGCCCCGTCAGAAACTAAGTTGGACACGAGTGTGTCCAGGGAAGCGTTAAGAAATTGGAGTGAGTCCAAAAATCGTAAAGATTCAAGGGTGACTGAAATGTACCGCTCACTGGTTGTAGCGATACATGACAGTTTTTCTTTTTTGAATTTACCTAACCCTTGGATCAAGTGGTGGCAGTCATAACCTCTGAGGTTATGGAAAAATACAGCAATGTGATTGGGAACTTTATAATTTAGATTGCATGAATTGTGGGCGGGTCCCAAGAACTGCCCCGTTAGGTGATTATGATTGGCCACTTTGTCTCCGTGTAAAGGTTTTTGACAAAGGTGACAGGTGGTAGCATTTTGGAAAATAATTTTGTCTTGTGGAGACATATTGATAGGAATATTCTTTTTAATAATTGGTAAGAGTTCCTCAGACTCATCAATCAAACAATTTAGAAAAGTATCTACAACGTTGGGGCCGCTATAGACTTTAGGTTGTTTTACTGGTTTGCCATTACTGTCAATGATTACATAGCAAAAACCAGAGGGGACGTGATGGGCAGTGTTGGTAGTGTGTTAAGTAGTAGGGTCATTCAGTGCTGTAGGGATAGGTACAACAAAAGATTCAAAATCACAATAAATAGTGAAGGGGACTTTGTGTGTAAGTGTATAGTTTGTGAAGGACATGTATTTTTCGTCATCAGTAGGAAGTCTGGTCTTTTGTGCACCGTGTGGTGAAGACAAAGGTAAGTGGTTAGTAAGTGAGTCATTAGTACGAAATCTGTGTAGGCAGTAGTCATAGTAGTAAGATGCTTTGTTTTATTTAGTAAAGTGAGCTAAAAGTCGGGAAATGTGAGTGATCAGACAGTAGTGAGTAATTGTGTCAGTAGTTAGTAGTAACAAGTTGATGTGGTGAGCTCTAAATTTTTCTTTGGTTATACGTAAAGGATAAATTTCGTCTTTTTCAAAACCAAATACATTTACAGATAAAGCAGGGTTCAATTTTTCAAATTTGTCTAAATCTGTAATTTTGACAGGATAGCTAATCCCAGACATGTTTAATGCATTTTGAAGTTTTTTGTAATAACTTACTCGTCTATGTTTATTGGGGTACAATTGGGCAAGTACAGAGTATAGGAAACATTTTTGATCGTAATTTTTAATATTTACAATTCCATGCATAGGGTTTGAAATTTTTTTCGGGGTGGGTATGAAAGAAGAGGCGTACAAATGTTGAAATTTTACAATAAACAGATTGAGTCGTAAAACATTTTCAATTGCCCACCCACTTCCCTGGCTCACCCACTTAGCCACGCTTTCTAAAATTTTGTCTGTAGCCTCAGAGTATTGTACATCTAGAGAATCGGAAGGTAACAAAGGACGAGTTTTGCCGTGAAAGAAGGGTGTTGTTGAGATTTCTTCGTTGTTAACAATTTTGGAAAATTTAATTTGGACCGCGATGTACCATTTTACTCCCCCGAGCCTGTTTAGGTGTTTATTTATTTCAACCATAATTTTATTTTTATGAATAGTAAGTACGTTAAGGAGATCAGGGTCAGAAGTGTCAAATTGACGGGAAATGGTGACTAGGTTATCGTTAATGGCAAAGGATTCCATCTTTGGCAATTAAATTTACTTTAAATTGATTAAAAATTAATTATTAAATTAAAGTAAAAAAGGGTGCAAATTATTGATTTTTACTTTCGAAATACCGTACAGAGAACGGTGTCCAAAATTACAAGAATTACGTGAGTAGGGGCAAAGTGAGGATACGTCTGATCAGTACGAGTACAAGAACAGAAGTTATAAAGATTGAATGTGTTGGTCGTTTATATAGGGATGGATGAGGTAGGGGTCAATTAGGTCACGCGCCTGTCCAGACATGAAAATCCGATTACGTAATCCCGTGTAGATTCAGACATGAAACTCCGATTACGTCATCCCGTGTGGTAACGGAAGCAGATGTGATAACAGATGACCTTTGAGGTCAAGTGATGTCTAATTTGTTTAATATATATTTATGTTTTGGGAAATTGCTGCTGGGGGCGCTGCGATCACGTCAGCCACATAGAGTATATGTGAGTAGAGTAACAACGCGCATGCGCGCCCGACCAGCAGACGACGTGTACGAAGGTAGCCGACGGTCGCCGGAAGTACCCGAAGGGAAAGACCTCCATATTGGATCCGGTTGTCATCTTTTTACATTTATTATAGTGTAAAGTCCGCCATATTGGATGAGGAATTTTGGGAGGGAATTTTAGGAAGGAAAGACGCCATATTGGATCCAGTTGTCATCTTTTTACATTTATTATAGTATAAAGACCGCCATATTGGATGAGGAATTTTCGGCGGGAATTTTGGGAGGGAAAGACGTCATATTGGACAAAAAAAGTTCATTTTATATAGTCTAAGGTCGCCATCTTGGATAAGGGAATTTTGGGGAGGGAATTTTCTAACGGGGTGTGAGTTGTTGTGGGAGGGAAAGACGCCATATTGGACAAAAAAGTGTATCTTATATAGTATAACAAGGGAATTTGGGGGGAAATGTGGGTAATGTGAGGGAAATTGGGTAATTTGAGGGAAATTTGAGGGTAATTAGGGGGAAAATGTGAAAGACATTTGGGAATTTGAGGGTAATTTGGGGGGGGAAATGTGTGGGAAATTTGAGGGTAATTTGGGGGGAAATGTGGGTAATGTGAGGGGAAATGTGTGTAATGTGAGGGAAATTGGGTAATTTGGGGGAAATGTGAGGAAAATTGGGTAATTTGGGGGAATTTGGAGGGAAATTTGGGAATTTGAGGGAAATTGGGTAATGTGAGGGAAATTTGAGGGTAATTTGGGTGGAAATG
The DNA here is from genome assembly GCA_035578905.1 of Stictocephala bisonia. NCBI lineage: Eukaryota > Metazoa > Arthropoda > Insecta > Hemiptera > Membracidae > Stictocephala > Stictocephala bisonia. Next base: position 15,298 of record JAQJVL010006429.1, on the reverse strand, counting down.
TGTGGGAAATTTGGGAATTTGAGGGAAATTTGGGAATTTGAGGGAAATTTGAGGGGGGAGGGGTGAAGGGTTGGTACCACTGCGCCGCCATCTTGAAAGTCCAAAGGTCAAAGTGGGTCTGGCTCCCGACCATTTTCACTACTACTGTAGTATATATTACACATAACTAGCTCCGTGGCCTGGGGAAACTGTGGGAAACAATCAAGGTAAGTAAATACCCACAAAAAGGTTTCACCTAATGGAAACTGGCCAACTCGAAACTGGTCCGTAACACCAAACTGGCAAGGGGTTCCCGAACAACGAGGTGATTCCAAGGTGAACCCGACGGTCAACTGTGACCATACCACCCTGACCAAGCGGAAACTTTCCTGTATATACGCTTTAGCCGGCCCTGAGCGTAAAAATCAGCTCAAGGCTGGCCAACCTTCTCACCACGAACTTAATTGTGCAATATACATGTCGTTAAATATATTTTTATATTATATTACTATCACACAATGTTACATATAAATATGCTTAATTTGTCTGTGTAGGGAAGAGAACTGAGTATCAGGCTTATCAGTTGGCTGAATATCATAACAATACTCCGTGGTTCGAATTCCACGTAAATCTGTAGGTCCCTTAGATTTCCTGGCTATAGGGATATTAATTTTTAGGTATAATTCTTAAAAAATCAAAACTAGAATCTTCATTACCTGTTTACCAAAATCTGAATATCTTTCCTATAGAATATTTATTTACTTATAAGACTTTAAGACTTTTTTACTGCAGAAGTGGCAATAGAGGGTTCTCAAGGAGCACTTTAACTCAGGTTATTCCTATTCCCAAAAGTAAACAAGTTCATAATCAAACAATCATTCTTATATCTGGGACCGAAGTATTTTAACAGATTGCCAACTGATATTAAAGAAATTCAAATTATAAACTTCTTTTGTAAACAACTGAAAAATGGCTTTTAGATAGAAAAGAACTTAGTTGTTTACAAGAAAATATCTGTTAAATTAAAGGTAAAATATAATTAATTAATTAATGACCATCCCTATAATGTTTTTGTATTAAATATGAAACTGTTCAATTTTATATATGAAATAAAATAACTTTGTAAATATGTTTGTAAAAAATATTAATATTTCATCGAAACTTAGATTAGGTTCACCGTAAGAAATGTTTCCTTTTAATCTTATCTTATCTATTGTTCGTCTCCCGCACAACAAGGCTCGCAGTAAACACTGCAAAGTTACACGTCAACTGTCGTGATATTGGACAACAGCTGAACTCAATTTAATTTATTTTGTATTCATCATATATTTAATGTGTAATAATTGACATATTTTGTTAAATTGTAATATTTGTGGTCGACACTGGTGGCGCAGTGCTGTAACCCAGCTACTTGGGGTCAAGGTGTTTGGCAGATTGTAGGCGATAGGTTCCATGCTCGGTCCTCTTAATATCGACGCGACGTCCGCTCAATGGTCACCATCGACGTGGACACTACTAGAGAAGTTTTGGGTGTCCATGTTGGATGGTAGTCAAAGTTCAGATGTTGTGTAGGGAAGAGAAATGAGAGTCAGACTTGTCAGTTTGTTGAAAATCAGGCCAACACTACGTGGTGGATTCCACATAAAGCTGTAGATCCCATAGTTGTTCTGACCATTGGGTTATTAATAAATAGTCCTTTCTGAACTAAGTCGAACTCAGATAGTAACAATGTTCATCTACATTCATCACATTCATTCAATTCATTTATTCATTCATTTAATAAAAATTGGCTCTTTCTAAGGAACGTGAACCTTTGATAGTAACAGTGACTACATTCGCTCTAGTATTCACCTATATATCTGCGATCGGCGTCTTGGTGATGAGTACAAAATGTAGTGAATGCGTGCTAATTACATATAAAAGTATATTAGTCAAATATAAAACTGTACATGTGTCCAACTGACGTTTACTATTTACGATCCCTGTTGTAAATGTGTCATGTTGGCCATTACGGACAATGTAGGCATGTTGGTGAGATATTACGGTCTCTCTGGCAGCACCAATCCGCGTAAACGCACATAAATCAACAGCAAGTTGGAACTGGCTGTTCGATTACCGCTACAAATCAGGGAATGGCAGAGAATAACGACGATTCTTGAACGTAAAGATATCTAAAAATAAAATATATTACAACAATGCAAATGCTTCACTATGTTCATAATAGTAGTTGATTGAAACCTTGACAAGCAAATGTATAAGATCTTTCATAAATAAAATGATTCCTCTCATTGTAAGTATATACTAGGCATGTTTAATAGCATTTTACATTTTTATATTATAACCTACGATAACGAGAAATAAAAGTATAGATTATTTCTTAACTTTTGAATGTTTAACTTATATCAGTGTATAAACAAAATTAACAGTTGTAGTTTTGGAGAAATTGCATTGTTTGGTTATTAAAGGGTTTATGAATAGTTTTAATTACTCCTAGACTCCTAGATCTCATTCCAGCTGAGGTAGCAATTGTTCATTTATTTAAATTAGTGCAATACTATTTTTTCATCGATTTAAAATCTGTTTATACAGTAACATATGCATATCTAAAATACAGTCCTAATTCCTTCAAAAGCTAAATACATTTCGTTGTCATTAAAAAAAAATAGTTTATTCTCATATAGTATCTTATGGATAAATGTTACATATTATGAATCTACTTGTTTAAAATTAATTTACGCAGTTTTAATGAAATTAATTTTCGTTAGTTTAAAGTTATTATAATGTCACTACCATATTTTCAGTATAAAAATGTGGTTTTCTGAAAACACTATGCAAGTTGTACAGTGATTGTAAATTCGACATTACTTATATACAGAGTTTTTTTAAGGAAAATGGCATGAAAATACCATTATGAATCAATAAATTTGCTACAAATAAACCCATTTCAAATAAAAAATAAGTCTGTTATTACATTAATTTCTTTCTGAATAACGATTACATCACAAACTTGTTGAGATAATCATTATTTCATTCAAGTAAAATATTAGAGCAAGAAACTAACTAACAAGTAAATAACAGTAACCGGTTTATGACAAAGTTGGTCCATAGTACACTGTTCTCGGTAGAGCTATTGCCAAGCCAATATAAGCCATCTTGAGCCTGGTGTTTAGTGTATTAAGGGCTAATGTCGCTTGCACCGGCCTTAATTTACTGCCCTAGGTTGACCGGTAATAGTGTCATATGTTTCTGTTTGATTATCTTTAAACCTCTAAGGTGATACTACCAGCATGATACAAATTTCTTATTGTAATAGAAAAAGACAACATTTTATAAGCAGTGAAATGTTATACATATTTATTTATTCTAAGCTGAAATGTTAATAGAAAATAATTAAAATATTACATAATATTATAGAAAAATATTGTGTTACCTGTACTACAGTAAAAATTTATTTTATTGGTCATTGTTTATGAAGTATTTTTTCAATATAAATTCATCACGAATAATCCAAAATTTTAAAATTATTAGATTTTATAACTATGTCAACATAGGAGACGAGTAAGGTATCATAAGCTGCCTCGCTTTGCAGAAAAAGTGTTATCGGAATCGTCTTCCCGTGTTCAGAGCCAGGGAACTTTTCGGGTTACATCGGCGTATAGCACAGTTTCCGAGCCGGCGATGTCGTACCTTTCGTTTTTATCGCTATCCCTAGCGTGACGGTTCTTTACCAAAAGCGGTTGGGGGCCGACAAAGAGGCGGGTTCGACAAAAGAGTGAGACCGTTCGTTCCAAGGTTGACAGACTGATTGGGAAGGTGAGCCAAGAGGACGTTGGACCGTAAGGCTCATCAGGGGAGTTCGACATTGGGTGCAACGAGGGCATGGGGAGGTCGGGTGCTTCGTGGCCTAGAATCTTACTGGCCAGGCTCCTAACTGCTCAAGATAATATACGAGCCCTGAGAGCATATACTGCAGTGGCGTCCACGACACAGCGGAGCTCACTTTTTCAGTGCCACCGTTAGGACCTTAGAAGAATCGCTCTGACTGCGGAGTTCCATGACATCAACCCAAATCATGTCATAGTTGGCATTCTTTGGGGAAGAACACGTGAAACCGTTGTAGTCTGATATGTTAAGGGCATACTTTGGGATAATAAGTGAGATCTAGACCGCTAAAAGAGGGTTAGACTGTGTAATTCCCTGAAGTAATATGCAAAAAATAAGCCTAACCTGAACTACTGTGATAAACGGTTCCAGGTTAGTCTTAGCTGGAGAGGGGCTTATTTAGAGGATAGTTTGGGAAACCTAGAGTCCACACCTCTTTTTGAAATAAATTTTCACTCCCTCACCTCAAAATAAATCAGCTTCAAAGCTTAAAATAATTCAAATGTATAGCACAAACTTATGTATAACTGAATATTCATTACCAATCAATTACCATTAGGCCATTAAAAGCGGTAAAAAGCAGCTACTTGCCTGCCTGCGTTGGTGCAATATGAAAATCGTAGCGATTTTGTACAGTGATTTATTACAAATCTCTGTGAATTAAATTATTTTCTTTACTTTTGTTCCAATAAGTATAAGAAATATTATTTTTCATAGTATAACAAGAAATGCAAATCCAAAACTAATATAGAGAGTATATATTTTTACATGTACAAGTGACAATCTACTGATTACTACAGTAGTCTTGTATGAACTAATTCTAGTTATTAACTATTTTGACACTATAGCTAATGCTAATCACCAAGTCCTAAATGCTATTACCTAAATTATAGGTTCCTGAAACGGCATGAATATTAATTACTTTGTAACAGCATTCAATATTGTAATTTAATGCAAAACTCCTACCATTGCTAAGGCTCAGTGGATATTTTGATGCTCTTTCCCAATCAGTTTAATTTACTGTTCATTTAGTCAAATTTATTTTTTTTAACCCTTGCATTTTTTTAAATACTACAAATATTTCTATACATATTTACATAACCTTATACAAAACATAACTCTTTTAATTACATATATTTATAACTCATTTACGGGAAACAAACAATGTATAACGTATTTTGTTATGGTAATTAATTAATTACGCTACAAGTTATACCTGCATATAATTATCCTTACAAGAATATAATGCTCTTATGCAAATATTTTATTACATATATGACAACAAAATATATACAGTATTTACTCATAACGATTGTAAAATATTTTAAGTATAATATACATCATATTATTCTACCACCTACTTTACGTATAGATAATTAAATATTCGCAGTCCCTTCGTCAATGTATTTTCGAAGTGTAATTACCCGAATATCCCCGGGTCTATTAATGTAATTCAATGTTTACGCGTATTATAAATTATTGATAAACATTATCTAATATTAAAATAAAAATGCTTAGAACTTCAATTTAAAATGGTATGCAACAGGTTTACTTCCATGTATAATAACTTTATTAAGAATTTGAGATCTAACAATTTCTTTAACAAAGTTTTACTAGATAATCAATGTGTTTTCTTATCGTATGAAAAAACTGTTGGCAAGCCTGTTTCCCGTTATCACCATTTCCTTTCAAACAACAGTTTATCCGACTCCATCAATCATGACTCCTGCCGTAGTTTCCTTCCTGCACCGGCCACTCCTTTCCATCAAATTTCCTGAACACCCAGCAGGATCCTATATTGGAATTCCTTATTTCCGGAGTGTGTTTCTTAGTGTTTACTTAGTTTCCACATATAACTATGCACTTTTACAAAAAGGCATTTTTATTCGAAAATTAAATTATTACTGCACAACTTTAAAAAGTATGTTAACTCATATCAAATGTACTTCCAGCCACTAAATCTGACAAATTAAAGTGTGTTTGGATATATTTAATCAAAAAAACACAGTTCTAAACCTATATTTATAATGTTGATAATACTTAGGCAGCCCCCTTCTTTTTTTATCCGTTGCAGTTTCCAAAAATGTGCCATTAGATCTGCTTTGCAAAGAGTCTTCTCTTCTAAGCTTTTTTCTTCCATTACTCTAGTACAATCATATAATCAATCTATAATCAATCAATCATATAATCAATCTATCGGACTGCGTCCTTCCATTCTTCTTACAAGGAACTTTTTTGGAAATTCGTGCTCTCCCATCCTCTTGACATGGCTAAACCATGGTAGTATATTTCTCTTAATCCTCTCTAGGAGTGGTTTTTCTCCCTCTTCTGATCTCATTTCTTTTCCTCTCTCCTCTGCTCACAATGATCATCTTAAACCTTATTTTACAAGCCTTTATTTATATCCTTTTATCGGTACAAAATAGGTCTTTTACGAAAAGTGCCTTTTACTTGACAAACCGTTAAAACGGTTAAAATTAAGTCTAAATCATACAATGTAATTTTATTCTGTAAACTTTTGCAGTACAAACAATCTAAATGCATCTTAGTGGCACATATCTACTTCTCACCAGCACTCCAGTTATAATGATGAAAGATCTCTCTTGTCCTCCTTTCTCATTTACTTTCTCATCTAACTTCCCATCTTTCTGTATTTTACTTCCAGAAGAAGGTATCTAAAGCAATATTCTCTCTCCCTTCAATTCTTTTCATCACAATATTTTCACTCTTTCCAACAAAGGCATCCCCTAAAAATACATTAAAAATTAATATAATGCTATTGTATATATCGCTTAGCGTGTCAACCCCATTACTCGCTATATATCGCTTAGCGTGTCAACCCCATTACTCGCTATATATCGCTTAGCGTGTAAACCCCATTACTCGCGATATATCGCTTAGCGTGTCAACCCCATTACTCGCTATATATCGCTTAGCGTGTCAACCCCATTACTCGCTATATATCGCTTAGCGTGTCAACCCCATTACTCGCTATATATCGCTTAGCGTGTCAACCCCATTACTCGCTATATATCGCTTAGCGTGTCAACCCCATTACTCGCTATATATCACTTAGCGTGTCAAATCCATTACTCGCTATATATCGCTTAGCGTGTTAACCCCATTACTCGCTATATATCGCTTAGCATGTCAACCCCATTACTCGAAATATATCGCTTAGCGTGTCAACCCCATTACTCGCTATATATCGCTTAGCGTGTCAACTCCATTACTCGCTATATATCGCTTAGCGTGTCAACCCCATTACTCGCTATATATCGCTTAGCGTCTCAACCCCATTACTCGCTATATATCGCTTAGCGTGTCAACCCCATTACTCGCGATATATCGCTTAGCGTGTCAACCTTATTACCCGCTACTTACGTATTACCTCACTTGTGTATCTTTACCATTTTTCTTCACATTGCACACTTACCTCTTTTGGCATAAAATACAAAGTAGTAAAAAAGTGCTGGAGCGAGACTCACTTTTCTGGCCTCTGATTGGTCGAGAGCGGTCACGTGACCAGATCCAAGATGGCGGCCGGAACCGGATCCAAGATGGCGGCGCCCATTTCCCGCCAAATTTCCTAACCTCATTTTCCTAACCTCAAATTTCCATTTCCCGCCAAATTTCCTAACCTCAAATTTCCCTCAAATTCCTAAATTTCCCTCCAAATTCCCACATCATACTATATAAAATTCACTGTTAACCTTGTTATACTATATAAAATACACTCTTAACCTAACTTTTTCCATATTATGCTATATAAAATTCACTGTTAACCTTGTTATACTATATAAAATTCACTTTTTTTGTCCAATATGGCGTCTTTTTCCATGTTATACTATATAAAATTCATTTTTTTTGTCCAATATGGCGTCTTTTCCCTCCCGCGCCAACTCACACCCCGTGGGAAAATTCCGCCAAAAATTCCTCATCCAATATGGCGGACTTTACACTATAATAAATGGCTAACGCATCGTCTGCTGGTCGGGCACGCATGCGCGTTGTTACTCTGTGGATTATTTCATATATACACTGTAATAAATGCAATACTCTATGTGGCTGACGTGATCGCAGCGCCCCTAGCGGCAACGTCGATCGGAGCGGACCTGGAAGCATCAGCTGTGCGCGGGTGACGCATGCGCAGGGAATTGCTACTCTGTGGCAATATACACCATAACAAACGCAATATGGCCGGGCTTTATCGCTGTTATCACATCACTTGACCTCTAAGTTTAGCATGTGGTTGATATGCACGTGGAGCGTCCATGCTGTGCTGATTAATGTAACACTGACCTCAAAGGTCAACTGTTATCACATCCGCTTCCGTTACCACACAGGATGACGTAATCAGAGTTTCATGTCTGAATCTACTCGGGATTACGTAATCGGATTTTCATGTCGCGTACAGGCGCGTGACCTAATTGCCCCTTACCTCATCCATCCCTATATAAACGACCAACACAATCAATCTTTCTCACTTCTGCTCTTGCGCTCGTACTGATCAGACGTGTCTTCACTTTGCTCTTACTCGTTATTAAATACAATTATCTTGTAATTTATATTTTGACCTTTGTTCTTTGTGCGGTATTTTGAATTTGTCTTAATATTACCAAGCTTATCTTGTAAAGTAAATTAACGTTTGTAATTTTCCGTTTAATTTAATTACCAAAGATGGAATCCTTTGCCATTAATGATAACCTAGTCACAATCTCCCGTCAATTTGACACTTCCGACCCTGATCTCCTTAACGTACTTACTAGTCATAAAAATAAAATCATGGTCGAAATAAATAAACACCTAAACAGGCTCGGGGGAGTAAAATGGTACATCGTGGTTCAAATTAAATTTTCCAAGATTTTTAACAACGAAGAAATCTCAACAACACCTTTCTTTCACGGCAAAACTCGTCCTTTGCTACCTTCCGATTCTCTAGATGTACAATACTCTGAGGCTACAGACAAAATTTTAGAAAGCGTGGCTAAGTGGGTAAGTCAAGGTAGTGGGTGGGTAATAGAAAATGTTTTACGGCTCGATTTGTTTATTGTTAAATTTCAACCTTTGTACGCCTCTTCTTTCATACCCACCCCGAAAAAAATCTCAAACTCTATGCATGGAATTGTAAATATTAAAAATTACGATCAAAAATGTTTCCTATACTCTGTACTTGCCCAATTGTTCCCTGACCAAAATAGACGCGTAAGTTATTACAAAAAACTTGAATCTAAATTAAACATGTCTGGGATTAGCTATCCTGTCAAAATTACCGATTTAGATAAATTTGAAAAATTGAACCCTGCTATCTCTGTAAATGTCTTTGGATTTGAAAAAGACGAAATTTACCCCCTAAGAATAACCAAAGAAAAATTTAGAGCTCACCATGTAAACTTGTTACTACTGACCACTGACACTACCTCCCACTACTGCCTAATTACCAACTTATCCCGACTTTTAGCTCACTTGACTAAACATAATAAAGCATATTACTACTGTGACTACTGCCTACACAGATTTTCTAGCCAAGACTTACTTACAAACCACTTACCTTTGTGTTCACCACACGGTGCACAAAAGACCAGACTTCCTACTGACGACGAAAAATACATGTCCTTCACAAATTACACTCTAACTCATAAAGTCCCCTTCACCATTTATTGTGACTTTGAGTCCTTTGTCGTTCCAATCGACACAGCACTGAATGACCCTAATACTTCACACACTACCAACACTGCCCATCACGTCCCCTCTGGTTTTTGCTATGTAATCATTGACAGTAATGGCAAACCAGTAAAACAACCTAAAGTCTATAGCGGCCCCAACGTTGTAGATACTTTTCTAAATTGTTTGATTGATGAGTCTGAGGAACTCTTACCCATTATTAAAAAGAATATTCCTATCAATATGTCTCCGCAAGACAAAATTATCTTCCAAAATGCTACCACCTGTCACCTTTGTCAAAAACCTTTAGACGGAGACAAAGTGACCAATCATAATCACCTAACGGGGCAGTTCTTGGGACCCGCCCACAATTCATGCAATCTAAATTATAAAGTTCCCAATCACATTCCTGTATTTTTCCATAACCTCAGAGGTTATGACTGCCACCACTTGATCCAAGGGTTAGGTAAATTCAAAAAAGAAAAACTGTCATGTATCGCTACAACCAGTGAGCGGTACATTTCAGTCACCCTTGAATCTTTACGATTTTTGGACTCACTACAATTCCTTAACGCTTCTTTGGACACACTCGTGTCCAACTTAGTTTCTGACGGGGCATCAAAATTCAAAATTTTTGGGCAGTGTATGACCAACACAGACTTACTACTACGCAAAGGCGTCTTTCCCTATACGAACATGACAGACGAATCAAAATTTAACGATACTGAACTGCCTCCCAAGGAGGCGTTCTTCAATGACTTAACCAAAACACATATTTCAGACGACGACTACACACACGCACAGACCGTGTGGTCAACCTTTGGTATGACCACTATGAAACAGTATCACGACCTATACTTACTCACAGACGTACTATTACTTGCCGACGTGTTTGAAAACTTTAGGACGACCAGTATGACTTACTACGGTATTGACCCGTGTAACGTCTACTCTGCCCCCGGACTAGCATGGAATGCCATGTTAAAAATGACAGACGTAAAACTTGAATTACTTACTGACATAGACCAACACCTCTTTGTCGAGTCTGGGATCTGGGGCGGTGTCTCCATGATACCCAACCGGTACGCCCAGGCCAACAACCCTTACTTACCAAACTTTGACAACAAAAAACCGACTAATTACCTACTTTATCTAGATTGTAATAATTTGTACGGAACCAGTATGTCCAATAGACTCCCAGAGTCTGATTTCAAATGGATAGACCCCCGAAACATTGACATTTCAAAAGTACCTGACGACTCCGACACCGGTTACATTTTAGAAGTTGACTTACACTACCCTGACCACCTACATGACATACATTCCGACTTTCCCCTGGCCCCAGAAAGAAAAATAGTGACAGACGATATGCTTTCCCCCTACTGTAAGGACCTACTTCATGAACTCAACTATAAACCACCCAAAACTGAAAAATTACTAACCACACTGTGTGACAAAACCAAATACGTTGTACACTACAAGACTCTAAAACTTTACTTACAACTTGGACTTGTACTGACCAAAATTCACAGAGCTCTAAGTTTTAAACAGTCTGCCTGGTTAGCCCCATTTATTAATTTTAATACAGAGAAAAGAAAAGAAGCGAAAAATAACTTTGAAAAAGATTTTTTTAAATTAATGAACAACGCTACGTACGGGAAATCATTGGAAAATGTAAGATCTGGGATAGACTTTAAACTTGTAAATAATGAAAAACAATTGGTCAAATGGACAGCTAGTCCCAGACTTAAATCATTTTTCGCATACAATAAAGATATCGCGGGATTGGCTTTGAAAAAACAAACAATTTTCCTAAACAGACCCATTTATGTTGGATTTACAGTATTAGAAATTTCAAAATTAATAATGTACAACTTTCACTACAACTGGGCGATTACAAAGTATGGGAAAAACATAAAACTTTGTATGACTGATACAGACTCACTATTCTACAACGTATATACTCCCGACGTTTACGCAGATATGAAAAACGAATTACACCTTTTTGACACGTCCGACTATCCACCTAGCCACCCATGCTACAGTGTAGAAAACAAAAAAGCGTTAGGAAAATTTAAAGATGAACTAAACTCAAATCCGGCTAGGGAAATAATTGGCTTGAGAGCGAAATGCTACTCCGTTCTAAATTCTAATCTAGAGGAAAAGAAGGTAGCCAAAGGCGTCCCCCGAGTCGCAATAAAAAAACAATTAAAACACGAAATGTACAAAGACTGTTTGCTTAATCATTTGACAAAAACAACATCCGCTCTAAACATCCGTAGTGAAAAACATAAAATTTACACACAACACATTTCAAAATTATCACTTTCCCCCTTTGACGACAAACGCTACAATTTGGAAAACAGCATAGATACTTTGGCCTACGGTCACCATTTCATTAACAAAAAACGAGCTTTAGAACACGACCATGATTATTACACAACTAAAAAACCAAAACTAAAATAAAAACGTACCTTACAAAATAAAAATTTATAAAAGCAAACTCATCTTGACGTAAGTCGTTTTAGCCCTACTCCATCCACTCCATGACTGTCCAACACTCCCTCCCCACCACATCCATCCTTATCACACTAATGGCATCGATCCCACTACATCGGAACTTTGTAAAACCTTTAACAACCTTTTCGAAATTAATCAATTAATCCTTCCAAAATCAATTCAACAGTACTCTCCAAACTGTAGGTTTATTAATGACCTACCTTTAATTCAATTTGCAATTTGAAATAATTAGCTGAATTTTACAACTAACAGTACCTGTACCTTTCGAGCAACTGTATGAATGTGGCTCTGGGGCGTAAAAACCCGTATCCAAAAGCGAATGTGGCTCTGGGGCGTAAAACCCCGTATCCAAAAGCGAATGTGGCTCTGGGGCGTAAAACCCCGTATCCAAAAGCGAATGTGGCTCTGGGGCGTAAAAACCCGTATCCAAAAGCGAATGTGTGTTGCTCGTTAGGTAAGGCTTTACAATTGGCAGGGAGGCAGTAAACTTTATTTCTATTATTTTTATGGTCGACTGCTACCGTATAGAGCGAGGTTGGGGCTCTATACACCAAAAAAATCCAAATAAATTGTTAAACATTACTTTAATCCTTCCATTCTTCCACTATGAGTGTAAGAGAGCAGATAGCAAGGGAGTTACATGCTCCAGTTAGAAAAAAATTCCCTACTAGACCTGTAGAAGTTAAGGGAATACAAGACTTGTTCCAAGCTGACTTGGTCGAAATGATACCTTATTCTAAACAAAACCAAGGGTTCACGTACATCTTAACAATAATAAACTGTTTTAGCAAATACGCCTTTGCTGTCCCATTAAAAGATAAGACTGGTCCAGAAATCGTTAAAGCCATAACACACGTATTAAAGTCCAATAAAATGAAACATTTACAAACAGATGCAGGTAAAAAATTCTACAACGTAGGATTCACAAAGCTAATGAAAAAATATGGTATAAACCATTACTCGAGCTACAGTGATAAGAAGGCGTCCATCGTAGAGCGGTTCAACCGTAGCCTTAAATCATTAATGTGGCGAAAGTTCACGGAGCAAGGTAAGTATCAATGGGTCAAGATACTACCTTCTTTGTTGGAAGAATACAACACAAGAAAACATAAAACAATTGGCATGGCTCCAAGTCATGTGAACAAAAGAAATGAAAACATAGTCAGAAAAAACATTAATAAAAATAGACAAAAATTCAAGAAAGTGGATAAAAAGGTCCGTTTTAAAGTAGGCGATAAGGTGAGGATAAGTAAGTATAAAAAAGTCTTTGACAAAGGATACCTACCCAACTGGACTAACGAGATATTTACTGTGTACAAAGTCCAAACTACTATTCCTACTGAGACCCATCCCCCCCACCAAAGCTGGGAAGCGTGCCAACCGGGGGATGGCTCAAAACAAGTCGAGCGATGGGATCACGGGTGGCAGTTGGAGGGTCCAAAATAAAACTCGGCAGCTGAGCGAAACTAATTTATTATCAAAAAACATTAACTGGCTGGCATAGGGCCACAATAGAAACAGGCAGAAGGCCACAATATAAAATTTGCACTTGAATAAATAACAAAACACACAAAAGCTACAAGAACAACAAACTCAACAAATACCAAAATTAACAAATTAACAACTACATGGCCTATCTGCAGCCTAGCCTGAGACACCCCAAAACGTAAGAAAAATTTAATAGGCCCCGACTAAAAGTGAAGAAAATTATAAAATTTTTGGTATCACCAATACACCGGCAATTTGGCCCGCATCCCTTGATTCCACCGGGCCAGGGAGTAAGCCGGAATCCCTGGGCAGCTCCGAATTAAAAGTTAAGCAAAAGCACCATAATCCCCTTTTGGTGAAAGTTTAAAAATTAAACAATTTAAAAGAAAATATAACACGGTACCGTTCGAGTAAAAATTCACTTCAAAATTCCCCCCCTAATACACTTAACAAAAAATAAATAACAATAACTAGGCCTAAGCATATAAATAAATAATAACAGGATTGAATAATGGGGACCTAACAAATATAAAAATCTAAACAAATGTAACAAGAAATAAACTAATTAAACTAATAACAATAAATATCAACGTTTTCTTCTTTTTTTTTCTTTTTCTGAAATTTGAAATATATAGATATCTAGCAATGTCCCCATGGCTGTGTTGCATCACTGTTAAAGTTCAAGTTTTAGGCCTAGGCCACATACAGTTCCATAATCATTTTTTTCTTCTTCTATATTTCTTTTTTATTTATTTATTTTTCTTTTCACAAATCACCCCCAGCTCAGCCGCCGGGAAAAATAAGGAACGCACTGACCTGAGGACAGAAGACTTGTACCCTAAAGATGTAGAGCGGGTAGCGGGCGACTCCAGGCTCCAACATGGTCCTCAGGCCAGGCTAGCAGTGAAGATGATAGAACATTGCCCGGACGACCGGCTGAGGGTTGAAAGTCCCACTCAAGGACCCTGGAGTTTTGGAGTCTCTCAGCCGAACATAGTAATCTCAGCAGGCAGAGCCAAAGACAAAATGACGGCCAACCTGAAAGACGAAGGCTCCAGAGAAACTAGAACTACTCGAACAATCTAGAAGACGGTCAACCTGACCGAAGCTGCTGGAAACCGGAACGAAACGGAACTGGGCCAACGGCTACCAAAGTACGCAAAACGCAGGGCAAAAACGAATCTCAGGCAGCCTGGCAGACAATGACGAAAAAAACGAAACTGTACCGGTCAAAGACCCGGTACAACCTCCCTCTGCAAACCTCAACACACCCAGGCAGGGGAGCAAACTCGGTACCTCAGGGAACCCAGAGAAGACGAAGACCTCCGAAGAGTGGTGCTCCCAGGACGTCCAAGAGAAACTAAGAGGGGAAACCCCTCAAACAGGGAGCGAACCACCCTGACGGTCGGGCCCGACCAGAAAAGAGAGAAAGGAGACTCTCTCAGAACAGCCACCTAGGGCGCAGAGGTGATCAATCTCTTTGCCCCAAGAAACCCCCAGGAACACCAACTCCTGGATCAACCGTTCCCCGGAAAGCCTTAAGCTGGGACACATGGGCTTTCCTGAACACCCTGCCTGACTGGGGATCAACCAGCAGAGCAGTCACCGGTGACAAAAACCTGTCGATGCGGTGGGGACCAGACCACCGATAGCACAACTTTGCAGCTCTTCGTTCCGCGGCCGAACTGACCGGGTGAGCCTGACAAAGAACCAGATCTCCAACCTGAAAAGGGTTAGGAGTACGACCCTTATCATACCTCCTCCT
>JAQJVL010006428.1:0-29151 GCA_035578905.1 Stictocephala bisonia | reverse complement strand
TTTTATTAAATTGTTTTTTTCCATTTAAATACTGACACTGACAGTTTAAATACACTGACAGTTTTTAAAATATACATTCTCCACTGACTGCAAGTACAAAAATCTTGTATATTTTTTTAAACCAATTATATATAGAAATGCAAATCAATTTTGAAACTATAAAGAGCCATAAGGTATAAAATAACTTGTTTATTGAATAGAAAACTCTGAGATACAATTACAGGTGTCGTTTAGAATATCTTTGTTTAACAACGATTTAACTTACTTAACAAATTGATTAGTTCCTGATTGTAATTTTTATTGATAGTACTTGGAATCGTATTTTTGCTACATAATGATTCTAATTACATTGGTTTTACATTTTGAATAACAAACTCGCAAGGAGTGTAATATAATATACAGATTTATTGTTATCGTGGACCAAGACATGAAACATTGCTTGTTGTATATAGAAGTATTCCTCTTGATGACAGGATGATTGTTACCTTTACCAGACCAACAACTTGGTCACAGAATCATAAAACACTCGGCCTAATTGGAACGGAATTTGTTAATTGAATTCAAACACTTACTGTAACCTTTTGCTTTACGAATCTCCCACCCATCTATACACGTAAAGTGGTTTTGACATTTCCCCCACCCTACACGTAAAGTGGTGTGTTGACACTTCCCCACCCTACACGTACAGTTGTATTGATTGATTTTTCAAAGTAAAATAAGGAAGTTGCCTTTAAATAAAAAAAAATTATCAGTTTATTATCTAATTAATTTAACTGAGGAAAAGTTCTAATGTTTCAAAATAAATTAAAACATTCAACCATTTAAAAGTGAGCTAAGTTCTTTGTTTATGTGTGACTATAACATTTCCTGTTCAACATGTTTATTTTATGAAAAGTTAATATTTTTAAAAACTTCAGTGTTTTAAAATGACTATAGTAAGATAGTTATTTATTTATATGCACTATTTTCTCTTTAAACATAAAAACCGTCAGTTTAATGACATTATTATTAAAATTTAACTGTAGCTTATCTTCCAATGTACTATTTATTACAGCAGTAAAGTAATATAAAGTTCTAAAGTAATTGTAGATAGGAAAATTTTAATTACCTATATTATATTTAAAATTTTTATTGATTTGTACACTTGCATAGTGAAGACATTTATGGCATAGCAACGACATTTCTAGTTAAAGAGTATTACTTAATAGTGCCATTTTTTAAACCAGTCAAATTAGTTAGTAAGTTAGTTGACAGCTTTGACGCAATGTGGTATTAATAATGTGTTAGTTGAGATCCGAGAAGTGGGTATATTCAGAAGTAGTATTATTTATACAGACAAAAAACAATGTGTATTTTTCGGACTGTCCGCACATATGGTAAAGATTAGCTCAAGTCCTGAACTAAATTTACTATTTTTATTACTACTACTACTATTTTTTTTTTTTTTATTATTGGTTAATACCACATTGCTTATTTTGTAACTTTGATATTGGCCACGTGGCTGTGATCTACAAGAAAATAATAAGTGTCTTCACTTTAATTATCTGTCGGTGCCTTCTGGTGTTTAGCTTAAGTTAGGTTGTAAGAACTTCCACCATCGGCTGTTAGTTTAGGTTGTAAGATCTTCCACCATGGGCTGTTAGGTTAGGTTGTAAGAATTTCCAACATGGCCTGTTAGGTTAGGTTGTAAGAACTTCTACCATGGGCTGTCAGGTTAGGTTGTAAGAACTTCCACCATTGGCTGTCAGGTTAGGTTTTAAGAACTTCCACCATGGGCTGATAGGTTAGGTTGTAAGAACTTCCACCATGGGCTGTTAGGTTAGGTTGTAAGAACTTCCACCATGGGCTGATAGGTTAGGTTGTAAGAACTTTCACCATGGGCTGTTAGTTTAGGTTGTAAGAACTTCCACCATGGGCTGTTTGGTTAGGTTGTAAGAACTTCCACCATGGGCTGTCAGGTTAGGTTGTAAGAACTTCTACCATGGGCTGTCAGGTTAGGTTGTAAGAACTTCCACCATTGGCTGTCAGGTTAGGTGTAAGAACTTCCACCATGGGCTGTCAGGTTAGATTGTAAGAACTTCCAACATGGGCTGATAGGTTAGGTTGTAAGAACTTTCACCATGGCTGTTAGTTTAGGTTGTAAGAACTTCCACCACGGGCTGTTTGGTTAGGTTGTAAGAACTTCCACCATGGGCTGTCAGGTTAGGTTGTAAGAACTTCTACCATGGGCTGTCAGGTTAGGTTGTAAGAACTTCCACCATTGGCTGTCAGGTTAGGTGTAAGAATTTCCACCATGGGCTGTCAGGTTAGATTGTAAGAACTTCCAACATGGGCTGTTAGGTTAGGTTGTAAGAACTTCCACCATGGGCTGATAGGTTAGGTTGTAAGAACTTTCACCATGGGCTGTTAGGTTAGCTTGTAAGAACTTCCACCATGGGCTGTTTGGTTAGGTTGTAAGAACTTCCACCATGGGCTGTCAGGTTAGGTTGTAAGAACTTCCACCATGGGCCGTTAGGTTAGGTTGTAAGAACTTCCAACATGGGCTGTTAGGTTAGGTTGTAAGAACTTCCACCATGGGCTGATAGGTTAGGTTGTAAGAACTTCCACCATTGGCTGTCAGGTTAGGTTGTAAGAACTTCCACCATGGGCTGTTTGGTTAGGTTGTAAGAACTTCCACCATGGGCTGTTAGGTTAGGTTGTAAGAAATTCCACCATGGGCTGTTAGGTTAGGCTAAGTATGGATTAAATAAATACAAGTTAATTGCTTTAATATATACATGTAAGCTGTATATATGTATATACATGTATACTCCGTTTGAAGATTAACCATACCAAACAAATGCGAGAACATTCCGAAAAGACGCAAAACTGTAACTGTATAAGCCGTACCAATTATATATACTACTATAGTAGTAGTAATAATAATAATGACAAAGTAGATAAATAATTTAACTATTTCTTAAAGTACTTATATATAATAAACACATGATTTTATCTAAGTTTAATCAATCTACACCGTGTACGTAAGTCTGGCATAGTCCACCAGTAAGTACTTCCACTACGACAATTTTTCTTTACTTTTTATTCTAATGGAGATTACAATAATCGTTACACACGAATATAAACTACGAATGATTGTAGATGTGTAGTCTCGTTACTGACTGATATGAATCAATTGGAATAAAGGGCTAATTATTAATAGTTCGGTAACCAGGGTAATAATTAATATTGTATCACAAACCACTTGGTATTTGTCTGATTGTATTGGTTGTGTGGTAGGGCCTTTGTGAGATAAAATGAAATGTTCACCAGAAAAATACTAGTTCTCTAGAGTCATTCACATCACCCACAATGATGGCGACCATTGAGCGGAGGATCAGTCGTTCTGAGAGCTCACTAAACTCAATATTACCCCCTGTTTTTTAAACAAATTACCAAACCTTAATATATTGTATAAATAACTTCCTTATTGCCAAAATCGTGTCTAAAATATTGTTTAAGTTGTTTTTACGATCATAGTAATATTTTTTGCAAACATTTCTTCATAGTAACAAGTTCTCAATAAGGAAAGCAACGTTTTTATTTAACTTCAGGCTAAATACTTTGTGTATTTTTAAAAGAACAGTCGCTCTTGAGTATGTGATTAAAGAAAGCTTTACATCCTGTGTTTTTAACAATCCTTTTGTTAATATTCTTATATTTTCTTAATGTTTTTTTTCTCTAAGCTGAACTTACTGCATTTTTATTGGTAATATTTTAGTTCACGTAAGCCCTCGGGTCAGTTTTGAGTTTTGTGATCGACCTACTTATCCTTATTTCCTTGTTGTCTTAACCAACTGTGTATACTAAGGTTGAGTGAAAGACGGGACTAACTAAACCTAATAAAGTCATGCTCATATCATACTATGCAGTATAATCTTGTCGTTTTAGAAACGATATCTATGATTTTATTGAATTGAACTGTTTAAACTGTAGATCAGTAATTTTGACTAAAAACTTATAATAGTTAATATGTTTATGTATATTAATAAATAATATGCTCAGTACATTAGATTTATGAAAAAATATTCTCATAAAGAAGCAAAAATAAAATAGTTAGAATTATTGGTTGAACATTAAAAATACGCATTTTTCAATCTAAAATATATCGTATTTACTCAGGGCCAATACATTGTAATTGGGAGACAGATAAATTGAATTTCACAAAATATATTCGAGTGTCTTAATAACACTGTGATGTTATGTATAAGTTACTACTGTACACAATTATTTTTATTTTCACGCATATATTTAGCGAGTTAGCGTAGAGAAATTAAAGTACTGTACGTTTGAAAATCCATTTTAAGACCCCCTGAACCTAAAAAGTGGGGTTTTTTGAAATGTCTGTCCATATGTGTATATGTGCACGTCACTATAAACCAAACGGATTGATCGATTTTTATGAAATTTGGTATGTAGGTGTATTAAGCCAATATAGCCAGACCGTTATTTTCACTTTTCGAAATGTTTAATGTTTTCTTATTTTTATGGATAAAACATAAAAAATAGACTTTTCTCTAAAATGGCTCTAACAATTTTGATTACGTTTTCAGCAAAGATCAAACTTACTGTTTGAAATATTTTAGTAAAAGCTGCATGTCTATAACTGTAATAGTTTTTGAGTTGTAACATTTTGTATGGGCAAAAACATAAAAAAAAAACAAATTTCAAGCTTTATTTTGATAGAGCTAACGATTTTGATAAAATTGTTCGTAATGATGCAAATTCAATAAAAAATATTTTAGTTACAATCCCACTACGTTGGGGCTGGAGGCCGAAGGCTGGAAGCCACATCTCAAGTTATTGAACGCTGTTTACATAAAGCAATACATTAAACACTTAATTACATGTCATTAATCGAAAAACTAGTTTTAAGATTATTTTTCCATACTTTTATTTAAATAAAATAAGTGTTTCGTCTGTAAATTCTTTAGAAATGTGATTAATTGAACATCTTTTTTTAATTATGCGCGTTTTTACACCCTTTCATTTTAATCCAATTTAACAATAAATTCATATTAAACATTAA
The DNA here is from genome assembly GCA_035578905.1 of Stictocephala bisonia. NCBI lineage: Eukaryota > Metazoa > Arthropoda > Insecta > Hemiptera > Membracidae > Stictocephala > Stictocephala bisonia. The sequence goes on along the minus strand of JAQJVL010006428.1, from coordinate 24,083 downwards.
CATGTGACTAGAAATTAAAAATCAATACACTAAGCTATTTCAATGATTATTTATTTAATAAGCTTTGTACATTTTTTAAACGATCTGACATAACAAAGGGAAAGGGAGAAAGTTTGTGCCAGTTACCTGTTGCCATTTATTAATTGTAAAGCTTAGCCTATCACAATTTTGTTCAATTTGTTTTTATTTAACAACTAGTTGTTGATAAAATCAATCAATCAATTACTTCTAATAAGCTCCATAAGAATAAAATGGGATTTTGGAGGCTAGTGGGACGAAGCCCTGAGGTCGGGGAGTATCATTCTATCTTAGCGAGCCTCTAGGCTGCAAGATAAACCAATGTAAAACATTTCAAGTCAACTGGACATATAGTTTTGGAGAAATAGTTAAGTGGTAAATGGCTTTCATATATATTAATAATTTGAAGCATACATTCATGTATCAGACACGTGACTCCTGATGAATCAAAATATTGTACGACATTTATTATGAAAATAGCAATACAGGTAGTACAAATGATGAATGAGCTATTAACACCAATAGTAATTGGTCCTATACAAAGGCAAAACATATCTAGTTTTAGAATCACAAAATTGATGCTGGTGCACATTTGTTTTTCCAAATAAAGCATCTACCAACATCGCACTATGCATGTTTCCCTGTGCATCCATTAGCGTGTGAGCTGCAACACTATTTTGTGTACACTTGAATTCCCATTACACGGTGATCAATCGACATAAAACATGTCAAGGGTCCAGTACATTGAGTGATTGCAACCATTCTGATTAAAACAGGACATTTATTTTTCTCAAATCAACATTTTCTAAAAGTATATGTAGAAACAATTTCGTTCTTTTATATATAACGTAATAATACAAAGTACTTTTAATTTGTCAACACTAAAACATTCATTACACTTTTTTCTTTTTGAAGAAATTAAAAATTTAGTTACAACACCTACCTAATTTAAAATATGACGAACGTAAAAGTTTAACGGTGAAAGTAGAAATGTAATCATTATTTTGTAGCCAATAAAACAAAGCACTTATACAACACAGTTTCTGATGAAAGTTTCAACAGAGATTGGAAAAAGAAGATGTGGTCGGTGAGACAGGGAAAATGATAAATATGGTGAATTAGATTGGCGTATTGGTCTACATATCACAAACTCACTTGCTAATAGTACTGAAATAACATATAATGTAATCAATTGATTTGGAATTCTTGAAATGTAATAGACACACTTCAAAATAGTTACTTTCAAGTAAATCAGAAAATTAATGCGAACGAGTGAGAGATAAAAAAGTTATATCGTAAACTTTAAACAGGATTGGTAGAGGGTATAATTTTCTAAGCTAATTCAGTTCTTTTCAATAGATGTATTATATTTAAACATTTCGAAGTTCCTCAATAGACGTACCGTGTGTTGCAGAACTTGAATAGCAGCATTTAAGTGATTAGACCGGTTGGTATGATTGACCACTGGCAATTTGTGGTTTTTAATTATCAACGATATTTTCAAAACGGTTATTTAACTGTCGAGTGAAACAACTACACTGACCAATGAGGTTAAAACTTGATGATGATGAAGGCGGTAGAAAGTGTAGATCCGAGAAAGGCATTAGTTACATCTCGACATCATCAATTGTCTTTACATTATCTGTATTGCATCCCTACTAATAGAACATCGGAAATATCCGTTAAAAGTTACTAAAATAAGACTGAGATAATTTTAAAACGTCACTAAGAAACGACCTACTGAACGCACTGGTGCGAGTGACTCTTCTTCAGTAGGAGAAGAGTAGTTGAAGTAAGACAGAGAACTACTCTTCTCCTACTGTGTAAATCCATTTAAAAATTGTCATGTCAACCGGGATGATAGAACCCGTGCTGGTGGCACGATATCAAACGCCGCCAATTACGTTATTAACATCAGTATAGTTCATTACAGCCATTCTTTGCCAACTGGTTGTGGAAGTTGAACCCTAGAAAGCACGTCCATGAATTAAGGCAGCTCAGTTGTAGAACGATTCCCTCTGCTGATGGAACCCCTACATGCGCTAAATATCACGTGCGACTTACTGTCAGGGCCAATTATACTAGAAAGTGTGATGGGTGTAGAGTGAATCATCATTAGAATATGGTTTGGAATGTTCAACAATATTTGTAAAGGATCCCACGCGATTTTGGGAATCAATCCACGTATTGAGGTTGAAGGACGTCACTTAAATATACATTATAACAAATGAGAGAGTTGTCATCGTGAGTTGCAATCCTCCGGGTGGTAAGAAACGTCTGTAACCGATATTCGAAGCCTATGAGGTACACGTGATTATAAATAAAAATTATATAATCAACATTTAAACATAATTGTATGCATGTAGAACTTAGTGTTTATTTATTTGTTTGAATAAATAAAAGTAACTTTAATTATATTAGAGGTTTATATTACCTTAAATTCCGTCAAGTGGCCCAAGACGTCATCAGATGGTGACCGGTTTCGACTACTTCATGTAATCATTTTCAAGGCGAAATACATAAAATATTCACTCTTGTGAGGTCATCATAAGTCTTGAAAAATACATTTTCTTTCATTAGAAAAAAGAGTACAGAAAATGTATTTTTAAATACTTATGATTACCTCACACGAGTGAAATTTTATGTATTTCGGCTTGAAAATAATTACATGAAGTAGTCGAAACCGGTCGCCATCTGACGACGTCTTGGGCCACTTGACGGAATTAAAGGTAATATAAACCTATAATATAATTAGACAGTGGTCCGGAGGCAATACATTATGAAATTAGTAACTTTAAATAAAATAATATAATAATAAACTGTATAAACTATTTAAAAGAGATTATGATAAACATTCTATGAATTTATATATCTAATTTGACGTTTTTTAATTTGTAGAGGAGTTTTATGCGTGTATAAATATTATTTAAACGGTGTTATTAAATTATGTTATAGTAACAAATATTGGCTGAGGGAAATAGTTTCCCTATTTTCATGTGACAATCAGAGTCGTATTGCATATACTAATTTACCATTGTTAATTGCAGAGCAATTAACATAATGTAATAGCAAGCTGCATTCATCAACTAATATACAGCTTGAAATAATTTTTTGTTACATTTAATTAAATTCAAATGGAAATTTATGGACATGAATAACGTAACATATAGGGTATTGATTGTTCTAGGTTAAGCCTAAATAATCTGAAACGTTCAGTTGATTAAGGGAGAAATCTGAATGTTGTGTATATTATTTAGATTCTTACTGACAATTTTTGAAGAAAAAACAATTTAAACCTATGCCAATTAATTGGTAACTAATTCACGTGCCCACTCAAAAGTCATCAATCGTCGACTGCCATCTTAACACCTTATTCAGTAGCTGAACTACAGGACGACTAGTGGTTGGCTAGAGATAACTTATTTGAAACAGACATAATTTGCAGATTTCTCTTTACGTATGCAACAAAAGTTGTCTAATAAACGACTGTATTTCATAATGTTAATCCAAGGAAGGTTTTAAGCTCCTCCTACTGGACTTGAAGGTTTAAATGGTAATCTAATGCTGTTATTTTATTTATTTAATTAATCTTTAACTGTTAAACAAATACAAATTAAATAAGCACGTTTGAAATAGGCTAATTAATATCATTGGGTGTTTATACTAATAAATAGGTAGCAACGCAAGTAATGTGAATGAGTTACTGTAAATAAATGTAATATTGTCATTTTAAGTTATAAAGTTAACCTACTATTATTTGCAGTCAAATATCATAGGCCGGAGTGTAATATCACAGCAAGTGACGGGGTTTGCACGCGAAGCTTGCCGGGTATCCCCTAGTTATTTTTAACGTTACCCGTGTTTGTTTAATATACAGTGTGAAGTGATTCAATAAACAACGAGAAAAATACAACAAGAATTAAGAATCCTATATTTCTCCTTAATTCACAGTAGATTAGAATATGCAATTTCGTGTTGGGGAGGAACTTATATTTTAAATTTGGAAACAATATTACAAATTCAGAAACATGTAGTAAGATTGATAGTGAAAAAAAAAAACTGAATCATCATTCCCTTTATTCACAAATTTGCATATTTTACCTCTTAGGCTTATGTATTTATACAAAGTGATGAAAATTTTTTATCTAAGGAGTGGAAGTTAAGTCAACAAGCAAATACAAAACAAAATTACGTAATGCACAAGATCTAATAGTGCCAAGACCAACAAACACGTTCTTTACACAGACATATTAGTAGAGGGGAAACAGGGCTCCGAAGACGTCCCATGGCGAGTTTTCGTCCCACGGCGAGTCGAGGGTGGGGGGTTTTAATTGATTTTTAATTGACCTTAATGAGTTTTTAATTGACCTTAATGATTTTTTAATTGACCTTAATGAGTTTTTAATTGACCTTAACGAGTTTTTAATTGACCTTAATGAGTTTTTAATTGACCTTAATGAGTTTTTAATTGACCTTAATGAGTTTTTAATTGACCTTAATGAGTTTTTAATTGACCTTAATGAGTTTTTAATTGACCTTAACGAGTTTTTAATTGACCTTAACGAGTTTTTAATGACCTTAATGAGTTTTTAATGACCTTGATGAGTTTTAATTAGCGCGGGTGGGGGAAGGTCACGTGACCGGATCCAAGATGGCGGGTCCCACGTTTCCCGCCGGGTACTTCCGGTCTACTTCCGGTTGACTTCCAGTCCACTTCCGGTTGACTTCCGGTCCACTTCCTGTTGACTTCCGGTCCACTTCCGGTTGACTTCCGGTCCACTTCCGGTTGACTTCCGGTTCCACTTCCGGTTGACTTCCGGTTGACTTCCGGTTCCACTTCCGTTTCCACTTCCGGTCCACTTCCGTTTCCACTTCCGGTACCCATCCGACTAACATCCTACCAAGTCAGAACTGACATTCGGACAGTCTGGCCTCGAGACAAGTTTTTACCGCGCTGACCGTATAAATACACCTCACTCACAACGATCGTCAGTGTCCCAGAGGCTATCAACATGTACGGAGAATCCGACGCTACTTCTGAACAAGCACCCATCCTGGACGGTGACTGCAACCCAGTCGTCAATCTGAAATGGAGGGATCTCTACATGGACTTTATGTGGCGAGAAGATAACATCAGAAATAGATGGCATGCTCAACCACGTGACGAATACGAATGGAAATGGTTCGAAGAGGATATGAAGTTTATGATTAAAGTAAATCCAATAATTGAAGAGCATTGGAAGTCGATAAGTTCTGAACAGGATTATCTCCAGGCATACCTTGACACTGTGGATTGGATGGACTTGAAAATTTTTGTACGTGGAATCCATTACAACAGGGAATGTCGTAAGAGAAAACTTACATATGTAGAAATGGAAAAGCACAGTTTGCAAGAAAAGAGACTACGGGAAAAATTTCATACTTACGTTTCCTTTACCTTTTACGAAAAGAAATACAAACAACTCACTTAAGGGAGCACAGGAGTGCAGGAGGTAGCAAATAGAAGAAGGTCGGCTACCACTTTCCGCAGCGGGGAGGGGCTGTGGAATCCCTTAAAAACCAATAAATACTTTGGTTTACAACAATTTCAATTAGTTATGAATTGGATACAATCCAATACAAAATATGAACGTGAGAGAAATCATCGCCAAAGAGCTACACGCTCCAGCCAGAAGAACATTTCCTACCAGACCTGTGGAAGTCAAAGGAATAGACGATCTGTATCAGGCTGACTTGGTAGAGATGATACCATACTCAAAGTTTAACAAGGGCTACAAGTACATTCTCACAGTAATCAACTGCTTTACCAAATACGCTTACGCAATACCAGTCAAGGACAAGTCTGGACAGGAAATCGTCAAGGCCATACAACCTGTTTTGGAGGAGAATCGGATGACGCACCTGCAAACCGACATGGGAAAAGAGTTTTACAACGCTGGATTCGCCAAGCTAATGAAGAAACACAACATTAATCATTACTCTGTGTACAGCGAGAAGAAGGGAGCCATAGTGGAGAGATTCAATCGTAGTCTCAAGTCTCTAATGTGGAGAAAATTCACAGAACTGGGCAACTACCAATGGATTAAAATCCTACCCGACCTGTTGGAAGAGTACAACACGAGAAAACATAGAACAATTGGCATGGCACCTTTTGAGGTGAACAAAAAGAACGAGGATTTGGTCAGACGAAACATTAACAAGAATAGACAAAAATATAAGAAGAAGGAAAAGATCGAGTTCAAAGTGGGTGACAAAGTAAGGATAAGCAAGTATAAAAAGGTTTTCGACAAGGGATACCTACCCAACTGGACAAACGAGATTTTTACTGTGGAAGCGGTGCGTCCAACTATACCGACTACATATTACCTAAAGGATTACCGCAACAACATGCTTAAAGGAAGTTTTTACGGAAAAGAACTGCTCAAGACCAGACACGGAGACGTATACCTGGTGGAAAAGGTGTTGAGGAGAAAGGGTAACAAAGTGCTGGTTAAGTGGCTCGGCTTTGATGGTACTCACAATTCGTGGATAAATAAAAGTGAACTTGTGTGAATTACTCAGTTTGAGCTTAGACATTAAGATGAAAACACCCAAATTGCCTATTGTAAACTATGACACATACTGTGGAGGAGATATGAAGGAAAGGAGCAAACACAGTGATCTGCTGCCAAACCATGTTCGATGTATCATGTGCGGACCTTCAAATTCCGGCAAGACTAATGTAATGTTAAACTTGTTGTTTAATGCGAATGGACTAAAGTTTGAAAATGTCTACGTGTTTTCAAAATCACTTCATCAGCCAAAGTATAAGTTGCTAGAGAAGGTACTACTGACTATACCCGGTATAGGATATTTCCCTTTCACAGACAACGGTGAGGTGATTCATCCAAACGAGGTGATGGAACACTCTGTCATGGTGTTTGATGATGTCGCATGTGAAAAGCAAGACAACATCAGAAACTACTTTACAATGGGGCGACACCAGAATGTTGATACTTTTTACCTGTGTCAAACATACAGTAGGATACCCAAACAGCTGATTAGGGACAATGCAAACTTTATTATTGTGTTTAAGCAAGATGACAGAAATTTAAGACACATATACGATGATCATATAAATACGGACATGTCTTATGGGAGATTCAAAGAGTTGTGTGCCACCGCATGGAACAGTGGTAAGAACAAGTTCGTTGTAGTGGACAAAGAACGTAACATCAACGATGGTAGATACCGCGTCGGACTCGACGAGTTTGTCAAAGTTTTACAACATGATGCTGAAGGTTAGTTTTAGCCAGCCTCTTGTGACAAAAGAGTACCACCTACCTATTAATGAGGATCGCAAATCATTGATTGTGCAAAAAATGACGTTAGACAGACTACGTTTTAAAAGGCGAATAGATACGTTGGAAGCAACAGTTTTGGGCCCACTTCTTTTGCTGCATATTGCGAAACAGAAAGACTTAAAAACAGAAAAAACAGAAAAACAGGAAAACGGGAAAACAGAAAAACAGGAAAACGGAAAAACAGGAAAACGGAAAAACAGAAAAACAGGAAAACGGGAAAACAGAAAAACGGAAAAACGGAAAAACAGGAAAACAGGAAAACAGAAAAACAGAAAAACGGAAAAACAGGAAAACAGGAAAACAGGAAAACAGAAAAACAGGAAAACAGGAAAACAGAAAAACAGGAAGACAGAAAAACAGGAAAACAGGAAAACGGAAAAACAGAAAAACAGGAAAACATGAAAACAGAAAAATAACCTGAGGGGATTCCGTAAGAATATGGATGGGAGCACAAGAGGGCATGAGGTAGCAAGAAGAAGGTCGGTTACAACTATCCACAGCGGGGAGAGACTGTAAAAACTCAATAAATAAGGATGTGATATCTTAAATTACTTATTCGACAAGATGACGTTCAAGGATGAACATCTTATACGAGAAATAAAGATGCTGCAGGATAGTATAAGGCAAAAGTTGCGCGATATTAAAAGCAGTTCAATTCAAACACAACGTTCGTTGGAAGTACAGTACAAACCATTGATTGACCCGCTAAAACAGTTGACGGAGACGGTTGTTGCTACCAAAGAGATCAAGCAAGAGCCCAAAGAGGAGAATGAAGAGGAAGTGGAGGAGGAGGAGGAGGTTTTTGAGCCTGAGCAGGCATCTGGAAGACCGTCTTTAGCGTCAGAGTTTGATGCATTTATTCGTGCAAACAACATTGGAGACATGTTAAGCACCTACCTTCAGTTTATTCAAACGGACGATAAGGAAGAAGCTGATTTCACGTACGGCATTCACTATGATGGCAACGAGTGGAAAATGGGATCGTATCCGGTTAGCTTTTCCGATAACGATATAGTTATAAATGGAGTTGAATACAAGGGAACACCTGGACTGTTTGAGTTGATTTTCAAGAAACATCCGCAGAGTGGATCGTTCAACGACAATGATTTAAAAGTGTACAAGCAAATGTTGGAGGCAACTGGTGTTCACAAGCGTGAAGATGGAAGAGGAATAAAATCCAACAGAGGTTACAAGTACACGAATATTATATCAAATATGTTTCCACCAAAAAATAAGAAGAAACTACCCTTACTACATGCTTCTCCAGCGTCTAGAAAAAGACCAAGTCAACCACTATCACCATTTATCAAGAGAACAAAGTTGGGGGAGGGTTTGCTAATGGAAGTTGAGAAATCCAAAGTCGACTACCGGTACTGGGATGACCCTAATGAATTGGTTGATCGTTTGCGTCTGTTGTTAGCATCTAAAGAAGCAGGTAACAGTGGTCACAATAATGAGATTATCGTCATTCTGGAGGAGCTCAAGGAGGCGGATATTATAAAAGACTTTGATAACTTTATTTTGTAACCATTATCGTAATGTCTATCGACAAGTTCGGACGTCAGTTTGTTCAAAAGGGTGCTGCTGTGCCCAAAGGAGCACGAGGTGAAGGATTTAAATTGACTCCTGAAGGAAACTATGATATGCAAAATAGAGTTTTAGCAAATATAGGCGATGCAATAGGTGAAAATGATGCAGTCAGTCTAAAAATTATAGGTGAGCATTGTGTATTATTCGAGGATAAATACATTAATGCTAAAAACAGGTATATAGCAAATGTTCAGAATCCTATTGAAGCAAAAGATGCTGCAACTAAATTGTACGTAGACTCTCTTGTTCCACCTAGATACGGTACCTTTTGGCACTTTGGGAAAAAACGGTTGGTTGAGGTGGCCGACCCAATAGATGATGCAGACGTAGTTACAAAGAAATACCTGACGGCTAATAGCCCGAAAAGGGCTAAAAGCGGGTGGGCGTTTAACAATATGCGATTAACGTCAATCAAAGATCCTGTTGAGCCTCAAGATGCAGTGACTCAAAACTACCTTTCAGGATCTCTTAACGTGGTACGGGAAAAGTGGATTCCTAAACAGACCGCTAATGAGTGGGATTTCGGAGATAAAAAGCTTTCCTCTGTGGGTGATCCAGTCACGATGCAAGACGCTGTAACTATGAATTATCTTGTACGAGCAATGAGCGCATTACTTTACGATATATACTATCGCATATTACCACCTCAAGATCAGATCCACAGTTTGTCTAAAGAGGAGTGGATCGACAAACATATTGTACGACCGTATTTCTTAAACGAAGCTACTAGAGTTAGATCACACGAATAAAAACCCTTGAATTTGAATAGAGACAGTCATTTGATCTTTATAATGCCGAGAGTTAACAAGAAAAAAGTCAGTCGTCATTCAACAGTCAAAGGGTGCGGACTACTAGAGACAGTCGGTAGTTTTGCCAGTTCAGCTCTTAACAAAGGGATCGATCTACTACCAGTGGAACTTCATCTGCCAGGAGGTTACAGGTACTGTGGTCCAGGCACCAAATTAAGGGAGAGGTTAGCTCGTGGTGATCAGGGAATTAACAAGTTGGACGAGGCCTGTAAGGAGCACGACATTGCATATTCCAAGTATAGTGACAATCAACACCGTAGACAGGCGGATCAACAGCTGGCCGATAAGGCTTGGAATAGGGTTAAATCATCAGACGCTTCGTTAGCAGAACGAGCCGCAGCTTGGTCTGTGACAACAGCTATGAATGCCAAGAAAAAGCTGGGAGGTACAATGAAGAGACGACGCGTATGCAAAAAGAAAAAGATCGCAAAGCGGCGAGGTAAAGGTTACTACTTGAGGCCTTACAAAAAGGGAGAGGGATACTACTTAAAGCCGTACAAGCAGGGAAATGGATCACCTAAAGTCGTACATAAGAAAAAAAAAAAGTTTGCGTTAAAACACTTGCCGGATCGGGCTCTTACAAACTTTGACCTGGACAGATATGCACGTAAATTTAGAATACCACATTTTCGAGGTGTTTTTATGAGAGACGCCTTACCACAGAATATTCGGAAGAAGGAACGTGCCATTGTTAATTTAGATTCAAACAGTGGGAGGGGTACTCACTGGGTGTGTTATAAAAAAGTGGACAACGTAGTGACGTATTTCGATAGTTTTGGAAACCTACAACCACCACCAGACCTGCTAGAATATTTTCAAGGATGTAAAGTGTTGTACAACTACACTCCACGTCAGACTTTTGGCTCCAACATTTGCGGTCATTTATGTTTAGAGTTTTTGATGAATCAACTTTAGTATGTGTCTGACTTTTAGAGAGTGAGCAGCATTATGTTTTGTGTGAGTGGAAATAGTTCAGTGTTTGGCTGCAGTGTTTTCCCTGCAATAGACCTTTCTGAAGGCGATTGGGAAATTGGATTAGTAGACTTTACAACATACAACTCTATACCAAACGTTGAGAAGGGAGTCAATAATTTGTTCCATTACGGTGATAAAATTGTCGACATACCGACTGGTTCTTATGAAATTGATGACATTACACAACTTATCGAACACAAAATCAACGATCCGAATTTAAAGATTAGAGGCAACAACAATACGTTTAAAGTGGAAATTTACGGTGAAAAGGTGATTGATTTCTCTCAGGAAGACAGCATAGGTTCACTGTTGGGCTATTCCAGATCGATTCTTGAACCAAATAAATGGCACGTGTCAGACACTCCAGTTGCCATTATTAAAGTGAATGTCATACGAGTCGAATGTAACGTGGTTAGAGGTTCTTATCAAAACGGTACAGAAGGACACGTCATTCACGAGTTTTACCCTGCCGTACCTCCTGGGTTTAAAATTGTTGAAACGCCCTCGTAACGTCATTTACTTGCCAGTAAGCGTCAAGAGGTTGGAAAACATAACAGTTAGACTCTCCGACCAAAACAATCGTTTGATAAATCTGAGAGACGAAGTGGTCAACATTAGACTTCACTTGAAACGCAAAGATGGGTCTGATTTTCAATAAATTAGATGGACACAGGACAAAATCAATCAGTCGCCTGTTACGTGTGAAACGGTTAACATCAAAGAACAAGGAGTTTTTACAGTCTCTCGGTCTTCGATATGTTGTCCGTAAGTAGTAAAGCGCAATTTGATGAAAGTGTAACAGAGTACGAGTACCGTACTCATGCACCTTTTACATCGACAACTTTTAATCCGGACGATGAGGTGCGTATTTCTATTCAACAGCAGGATGGGTTTACATACCCTTGTGAGAGTTACTTACACGTGACTGGTAAATTGACAAAATCTGATGGTCAGACACAGTATGATAGTTTACATCTAGTCAACAATGCCATGGCGTTTCTGATTAACGAGATTAGATATGAGATTGGCGGTGTAATTGTCGATCGATCTAAAAATGTCGGTATAACATCCACTATTAAGAATTTAGTAACCCTAACTCCAGACGATGAGAAGCGATTGATGAACGCTAGTTGGGTTGGAAAAGGATCATTGAATACGGTGAAGGAGTTTTCTTTTTGTATTCCTTTGAAATTGTTAATGGGATTCTTTGAGGACTACAAAAGAATCATTGTCAACCAAAGACAGGAATTGATTTTGCTCTTGTCTTCGAATGTTAAGAACGCCTTGTACAAGGAGGTTGCGGCCACTGATTTCAAGTTTACGATTGATAAGATTTACTGGCGGGTTCCCTACGTTAAAGTGTCTGATGATATGAAGTTGTCATTACTACGGGTGCTGGAACAGGATCGTGTATTGGAAATGCCTTTCAGGTCTTGGGAGTTGCACGAGTTTCCTGAACTTCCCACAAGTACGAGACAATCTTGGACCATCAAGACTTCTTCACAACTGGAAAAGCCACGTTACGTAATATTAGCCTTTCAAACAAGTAGGAAAAATGATTTAACCAAGGACGCTAGTATCTTTGACAAGTGTTCACTGTCGGATGTAAAGCTCTTTCTAAACTCTCAGTACTACCCGTATGATAACATACGTGGTGATGACGCTCTGTTGTATGAAATGTACGCAAGGTTTCAATCTTCCTACTACGGGTCGAGTTCACCCAGTCCCATTATGAATCGCACAGCTTTTGATTCTTGTCCCGTTTTTGTAATCGACTGTTCCAAACAGTCTGAGAACCTCAAATCAGGACCTGTAGACGTCCGCCTTGAATTTGAATCTTCCACCGCTTTTCCAAAAGGTACAACAGCCTACTGTTTGATTATTCACGACGCCCTAGTCGAGTACAGTCCACTTACTGGAACTGTCAACAGAGTTCTCTAGTGTCGTTCGAGCCCTATAAAAGGAAGCTCAGCACCCACTCGGTCTCAGTCGCTGCTCCACCACCACCATGGCATCATCATCCTCCGCTGTTCCAGACACTGATGTCTCTATAGTAGAGTTTCCACTGGTTGACAAGGAAGGTGTACCTACTCTGGTGACGGTACCGGACAAACGGGATCTGACAGCTTTTCTCAAGGTAATGTACAATCTCAACTCGGGTTTTACTAAATTTGTCACTGTCGGTCTCTTTAATGAATTTCTCTTTCAAGTGGGCATTTTGTTTCACAAGCAAGGCATGCGTAAGTACGTTTTACTAAACAACGCGCAGTTTTCAAAGTTGAAAGAAATAGAACCTTCAATTACCTATGCTCTGTGTCATAAGGATCAACAAAAGAGATTCACTGAGGCGGACATTAAATACACGATCCGTAACATTTTCAACAAACCTTATGTGGAGCTTTTCGACATAGATAATGAAACCGCTATACTTTTCACTAAAGACGAATGGTTGAATTTTGTTAGCTTATTGCCTTGCATTTCACGGTACATTGAACAGTTGACCTGTGTCGAGCCTTACCTGATTGAACACATTGATCGGGTTATGCGTAGTGATTCGGTCTATGTTCCCCCACCACAGCAAGTAAACGATTGGGACGCTGACCGTTTGCATGACGAGATTGTTTGGTATAAGAAGACAAAGCCCACAGTAGGTTGATCATAACCATGTCGACACCGGCTGTGGTGGAGTTTCATGGGTTCAGAGACAATCGCAATAGATTTATCGTTAAAGAATTTGTCATTGTGGGTCCTTTTGTAAATGTAAATATAGTTTTCAAGTCTCCTTATCCTAAAAGTAAGTTGAATAGTGCTGCTCGGAAAGCTAACAATTGGTGTGAGCGTAAGTTTCACAAAATACTTTGGGAGGAGGGATGTATACCTTTTAGCTTCAAACTAGTTCGTAGTTTACTAAAACCTTTTGATATAGTCTATACCAAAGGGTTGGAGAAAAAGTTGTTTCTTTCCAAATTTCACGGGAATGTTCAGGAACTTGACGAGTCTTGGACAGTTCCCGACATGTATACGTTTTTACCTTGTTGTTTACCGCAACATGCTAGTGATGGCAAGTGCGCCTTAGTAAGTGCTCAGTTTTACTATAATAAGTCGCGTGCTTTTAAATGTGTATAGTTTTACTGTGGAAAAATTGTTACTATCGTATCCCTAGCTCTGTGTGTGTGTGTGTGTGTGTGTGTGTGTGTGTGTGTGTGTGTGTGTGTGTGTGTGTGTGTGTGTGTGTGTGCAATAACCGTAACGTCGAGGTGAGGGCGGCCCAAATTCAATAAAAAAGCCCGACTGTTCCCTAAGGCAGCCGTAAAACGCATAAGTCCTGAGGCGGTCCTGCAGCTTGGGGCTGGGCTAATCCCCGTAAGACCTTGAGTCGCAGTCCGGGCCCTCGTACGGTACGTGTATCTGGATGTGTGTAACACTCTATGGCTGGCTTCAACTCTATAAGTCCAGGGTGTGAGTTAGGGATGTTTTAGTAACGAGAAAAAAAAATAATAAAAAATAAAAGCCCTTTGTAAGTTTGTGCGTCACGTTGAAAGGCTTCTCCAAGTAAAGTGGCGGCTAGACTTATAGGGGTTCCAAAAAAAGTATAAAATAATAAACAAAAAAATAATACTGGGAGGTAGCAATTTTGTTATGGAGTGGCTATCACCGTAGCTTGCGATGGTTGGGGCAAGTTACAATACGGAAAGTGGGATTATGCCTACTGGGGACACCCACTATAATAAAAAACGCGCCATTGCACAGAGTGCAATCCCAATACCCCTTGGGTGGTGTGGAAACTTGGGTCAAGAATGGTTACACGGACAGCAATGTACCATTTCAGGCTTCTCATTTTACCCAATTGGGACCTGATTTCATCGAGAATATTGTTTTTCTTATCAGTTAGAGCACTCAAAACATCATTGTATATGAGTAATCTTGTGACTGGGAGGTAGCAATTTTGTTATGGAGTGGCTATCACTGTAGCTTGCGATGGTTGGGGCAAGTTACATTAAGGTAAGTGGGATTATGCCTACTGGGGACACCCACTATAATAAAAAACGCGCCATTGCACAGAGTGCAATCCCTATACCCCTTGGGTGGTGTGGAAACTTGGGTCAAGGTCACAGACATGTCTGGACAGGCGAGACCACCTGCGTGCAATGACCACGCCCTGTCTAGACGAACAACGCCCTGTCATTGCACTCTGTGCATAGGAATGCAAGGACAGGCGCTACGACTGGCTCTCAAGGTCAACGGTGAGTATAAAAGACTCGTATTTCCACTTTTCTTCTCAGTCTACCATGGCGTCTTTTGTCGAACGTTTCAACGCTGCTACTCCGATGAACTACATTACTGTCAAGGTTGGAGATTTGTCATCCAACATCCAGTATCCAGTCAAGAGTATTACACGCATAAGTACGAAATACGGTGATACTCTCGTTGCGATACTGTTTGATCCACATTTGGAGGAGGACATCAAGGTGTTTCTACCTAGAAGATACGTCGACACTTTGCATGAGGGGGAATCAATACCGGACAACTTGGTACTGATCAAAGAAGTTGGATCCACGTCTGCTGTACACGTTTTCCAGGTATGTATGTTAACTTGAGGGAAAAGTAACAAAGTTCTTTTGTTTGAGGTTTTCTTTTTCTTATGTGTGCTGTTATTGTTTCAGAAAGATGGGGCATTGCTGCAAGATGTGTAGGTGTTTTAAGAGGCTGGAAGATCAAGGACACGACTGCAGATACTGCAAGACATTAGAAGAAAACAGGAAAGGACGCTGCATCCCATTGATCTTCGTACCATGTATTTTGTTCGCAAGTTACATGGTCTACGAGGTTTACTATAAACATCTAGAGTAAATCTCTATGGTAAGGTGGCAGTGTGGCTACCAACGTAATGAGCGATGGATGGGGCTCATTACAAGGGTTTGTTTCTCCGTACCACAGGGGTATATGGTCTAGACCTGTGGGAGCCTCTTTATTTGCCCTTAAAAAAATCAAAAGAGTGACCTCTGAGATGGTAGAGGAGGTTGACGTTCCTTCAGAGGCTTTCTACTAACAGTCTACCGACCATACAGGGTGAGTATCTACGTAATATGTTTGTGCATGCTGTAGTAGTAGTTAAGCCTGTAGGTTGTCGACACTTCATGAGTCAATTAGTTATGAATTGGACACAATTCATTGGAATTAAAAAACAACCTTGTGTCCGAGTGGTTCCGCATCCGACTCCTAACCCGACTTTGACTCAACGAAACCCACTAACTACTTCCTGTATCTCGACGCCAATAATTTATATGGAAAATCCTTAAGTGAGCCACTCCCTCATTCAGAATTTAAGTGGATCGACCCTCAAGAAATTGATAAATTAAATATTAGAGATATACCAGATAATGCAGATATGGGATATATTTGTTGAGTCGGGTACGCTAACCACTGGACCACGCGGGATTGATAGCTTTTTGTCTAATTTGTTTAATATATATTTATGTTTTGGAAAATTGCTGCTAGGAGTGCTGGTAGCGATTGCACTCTGTGCAAATGCACAGCTGTTTCATGTAGCAATTCCACGCGCATGATCGAAGGCTAAGAGTGTACGAACGAAACTACATAGAGTATGAAATGTTGCATTTGTTATAGTATAACAGAGTGCATTAGTATAACAAGGGACTTTGGAGGGAAATTTGGGAAAAGTGAGGTTAGGAAATTTGGCGGGAGCGGCCATCTTGGATGACGTCGATCTTTTGTATTTTGTATAGTATGACAAGGGTAATAGTGTATTTTATATAGTATAACATGGTAAAAGTTAGGTTGAGAGTGTATTTTATATAGTATAACGTGGGAATTTGAGGGAAATTTGGGAGGGCAAATTCCCAACAGGTTGGCAGGACTGGGACCCACCATCTTGGATCCGGTCACGTGACCTTCCCCCACCCGCGCTAATTAAAACTTATTAAGGTCATTAAAAACTCATTAAGGTCAATTAAAAACTCGTTAAGGTCAATTAAAAACTCATTAAGGTCAATTAAAAACTCATTAAGGTCAATTAAAAACTCATTAAGGTCAATTAAAAATCAATTAAAACCCCCCACCCTCGACTCGCCGTGGGACGAAAACTCGCCATGGGACGTCTTCGGAGCCCTGTTTCCCCTCTACTCATATTGCTTTTTGGCACCAAAAATATACAATTCCTTGTCACTCCGAATTAAAGAACAAACTTCACTGAACACTTTTTTTAAACTCTTTTCTCTATTAACGATGTTGAAGAATTTTTAATTACAGTGGTTATTTGATGTTTGATCCCTTTCAATTTTCATATATTAATTGGTTTTTTATATTCCTCTTGATAATTTTTAACATGTAATATAAATCATAGACATTTGTTATAATGTGTACAGTTATAATTAGTATAATATATGTATTTATGTGTGTGTGTGAGTAAGTGTGTGTGTGTGTGTGTATGAGTATGTATTTATATTTTTATAGTGTTATTGTAGCCCTATATTTGTATATGTGCATGTAAGCATATTTCATGTGATGGGATTTTTTTTGTTTCTGATAATTATTTACTTTGGGCTTTAAATTATTTACTTGATTTTTATATAGTAGCTTGAATATATTAATATTTGTATATATGAGTTTCTTTGTAGGGAGAATCACTAATTTTAGTTTTATTATTTAATTGTAATATTTTGGTAGTGAAGGTAGCTTTGACAGCAACTATGAATGTAGGCCTATGCCTTCAAACGGGCCAAGCCTTGAAGGTTCCCTATTTTCTCAATTAATTTTAAGTCTTTTACTCATTTACTTAATTATTTCATTTATGTAGATCAGACCTGTGCATTATAGGAATAAATAATTATGTATTAATGTTATTGTAGAAATGAGTTGTTATTTATTTATTTATGTATATTTATGTATATTAATTGAGAAAATAAATATTTATTATTATTATTATTATTATTATAGTTAAACAATTCTTCTCTGCAACTAACATATTTGTACTTCACTTAAACAATGCTATTGACATCTTAATGAAACCCATACTATCTGTAAACTACATAGTTTTAATATAATGCATAATATTACTATCTCCATAACAGATCTGAAAGATTGGAATAAATCTCTATATGGTAATTTATTTTGTTCTATTCTATATCTACTGGAATAAGTAGAGCAAAATTACTAAACCTTTTCATTGTTGAAGTTCAATTATTAATTATATTAGTAGGCATAAATATTTGTAATACTAATTCACATAGATCAAAACATTTGTTATGAAAAATATATAGCATTAGTAATTATCGTTATATTTTACGAGTAATTTATACTAATTTAAACCATAGTAGTAAGTATATAAAAAAGATCAAACATGATTAAATAAAGACAAACAAAATCACTAGCTGTGGACACAGACAAGTACAAACACTCATGGTTTTACAGTGTAAATTGGCTCTACCATTTTAGAGTATGTGAATAGACGTGTTTTGAGCAACTGTCTTGTTGTACCTTTGATAAGAGAACAGAACACAGACGTACGAAGTTTTACAGCTCCCATAAAAGGCTCTATACTATATTGCGGTATTGTGTCATCCCGAAGTGATGGTGACACACTTTGCTGATGAGTTTTATCTTTATATTATTGTACAGTAATTGTTTCAGGCCACGTTAGGCGAGTTACCCAATGGAACTGAACTGATAATATATTTAGCAATTACATATTTATCATATTCAGAATATATCGAAGTTTTATATACGTATCTTTGGGCTACGCACGCTATAAACATTATAATCATTGTTTGAGTTTAAATAATAAAAAATGTCTATGCACAATATATATAATTTTGGCATGACATATTTACGCTCAGGAAAGTGATATTGTCAGAAAAGTTTTCATATTAACGACAGATTATGTTTGACCTGGTTTCAGCTCAAATAAAAGCGTGTAGCTCTTTAGAAATTTCAACTGCAGTTTGCAAAGCTCCGACTAAATCCATATTTATTCAGCGTTACTTTAATTGAATGACTAGATTAGTATGCATTGTTTTGTCATTTAAACACTAATAATTTATCATTTAATAATTTTACTAATAATTCATTTCATGTCTTATTGTTTAGATTGTTCAATCAATTAACTTTTAACATTAAATATGTATTACACCTAACGGTATGACAGGAAGGAGTTCTGCTAAGTGTACAGTATGACCATAATTCTAGAAGATTAGGGTATGATGGTGTTATTTGCACGACGATTGATGACGTTGACTGGATGCCCACTCAAAAGTCATCATTATTACTACGATCGCCACCACCATGCACATTGCACATGCTAGTGGTAAGTTTACTATTTACTAGACCCTAGACCTCACAATGATACTTTGACTTAGCTAGGGATCACAGTAAAGAAAATAACACTGACACGAATCATGGAAATTGAGATTTGTTTGTAAAATATTGTCCATTTATATTGGTTTAATTTATAGACTTGACCCTATTGTGAAAGTCCATTCGTATAAAATAAATTCCATTGACCCATGTGAATAAAAATGTACCTTTGGTAGGTATAAAATAGGTAATAGTATTTTAAGATGTACCTGTAATTTTAAATCACATTTAATCATCGTGTTCCACTTTTAAACCCACAAGATAATATAATGTTTATAACATATATTGGATCGACATTTGAACATTCTCGATCATATTAGGAAAATAATAGCTTATTTAGAATACTAAAAAATAAACTACTCCATAACAAATTCATATCACTAAATTACACCATTATCTTGAGTTTTTTTAAATTGCAGGTACTTTCTGATAAATCGTTTTTTGGATAAAATTTGCCAAATGGAGCAGTAGGCTACTTTCACATAACGGGAACGGAACACTTGCATTAATACATTATCGTATAATTGCGTTCGTCACGTGTTTAAAGTTGTAGATGAACAACCTTAAGGTGACACAATGGCAAACTAGTTTAGTAAGCCTGGCGTGATGACCTAGATTAGAGCTGAGTCCAAGTCAGCAGGGTTGGGCTGCTCTAGATTGTTTAAAGTTGTAGATGAACAACCTTAAGGTGACACAATGGCAAACTAGTTTAGTAAGCCTGGCGTTATGACCTAGATTAGAGCTGGTTCCAAGTCAGCAGGGTTGGGCTGCTCTAGATTGTTTAAAGTTGTAGATGAACAACCTTAAGGTGACACAATGGCAAACTAGTTTAGTAAGCCTGGCGTTATGACCTAGATTAGAGCTGGTTCCAAGTCAGCAGGGTTGGGCTGCTCTAGATTGTTTAAAGTTGTAGATGAACAACCTTAAGGTGACACAATGGCAAACTAGTTTAGTAAGCCTGGCGTTATGACCTAGATTAGAGCTGAGTCCAAGTCAGCAGGGTTGGGCTGCTCTAGATTGTTTACAGTTGTGGATGTACAAACTTAAGGTGACACATTGGCAAACTAGTTCAGTATGCCTGGCGTGATGACATAGGTTAGAGTTAAGTTATTCAACAGAGTGGGGCTGCTCTAGAATGTTTACAGTTGTGGATGTACAACCTTAATGTGACACATTGGCAAACTAGTTCAGTATGCCTGGCGTGATGACATAGATTAGAGTTACGTTGTTCAACAGAGTGGGGCTGCTCTAGAATGTTTACAGTCGTGGATGTACAACCTTAATGTGAGACATTAGAAAACTAGTTCAGTAAGTCTGGTGTGATGACGTAGCTTTTAGTTCCGTTGTTCAACAGGGTTGGGCTGCTCTAGATTGTTTACTGTTGTGGATGTACAACCTTAATGTGAGACATTAGAAAACTAGTTCAGTAAGTCTGGTGTGATGACGTAGCTTTTAGTTCCGTTGTTCAACAGGGTTGGGCTGCTCTAGATTGTTTACTGTTGTGGATGTACAATCTTAATGTGAGACATTAGAAAACTAGTTCAGTAAGTCTGGTGTGATGACGTAGCTTTTAGTTCCGTTGTTCAACAGGGTTGGGCTGCTCTAGATTGTTTACTGTTGTGGATGTACAATCTTAATGTGAGACATTAGAAAACTAGTTCAGTAAGTCTGGTGTGATGACGTAGCTTTTAGTTCCGTTGTTCAACAGGGTTGGGTTGCTTAAAATTGTTTACAGTTGTGGATGTACAACCTTAGGTGACATATTGGCAAACTAGGTCAGTAATCCTTTTGTGATGACGTAGATTAGATTTGCGTTGTTCAACAGGGTTGGGCTGCTCTGGATTGTTTACAGTTGTGGATGTACAACCTTAAGGTGACATATTGGCAAACTAGGTCAGTAATCCTTTTGTGATGACGTAGATTAGATTTGCGTTGTTCAACAGGGTTGGGCTGCTCTGGATTGTTTACAGTTGTGGATGTACAACCTTAAGGTGACATATTGGCAAACTAGGTCAGTAAGCCTGATGTGATGACGTAGATTAGAGTTGCGTTGTTGAACAGGGTTGGGCTGCTTTAAATTGTTTACAGTTGTGGATGTACAACCTTAAGGTGACATATTGGCAACCTAGGTCAGTAAGCCTGATGTGATGACGTAGATTAGAGTTGCGTTGTTGAACAGGGTTGGTGTGCTCTAGATTATTTACAGTTGTGGATGTACAACTTTAAGCTGACACGTTGGCAAACTAGTACAGTAAACCTTGATTAGAGTTAAGTGCTTTTGCAGGGTTGGAGTATTCTATATTGTGATAGAATATAATACATTATTTGCTAACTCTGGTTGCCGTTAATTTATAAAAAGTAACAGTTATTCTATTTTAATTTATAAATTAATTTTAAAAGGCGAAAACTGTTTTAAGCTAAATCGTTTACTAAAATAACCAAATTCTAGATTATTGAAAATGATTCTTTTGTTTGCCTGTGTCGTTTTTTTTTTTTTTTTTATATAAAACTTTTACTTTATTTTAAACTGTCCTAATTTTTAGTTTGATTAAAAAACCTAGTAATAATATTGAATTTTTTAAATTGATACATAGCAGTAATTTAACATACGCTACGACAAGAAAACGTTTAAGTACAACGTTAATGTTAAATTGTAGGATATTAATTCAAAATATAATTACGATATGACATATTATAAAAGGTGACGATATGACAGGTGGAAAAAGTATTTAAAAATTAGCTCTAAATGCTTAAAATACCCTAAATTAGTAAGACTATTTACTAAATTTACTATTATGCAATATAGTATTGCAATATACTTTTTAATTGTTTGAACAATTTTCAAAATTTGTTACAATCATTTGAATTTTTGTATAATTATTGGTAAATATTGTAATCTACAGATTTTTTGATTGAAAATACCAATTTGATAAAATAACGAACCAAATTTGTAATCTATTTGTTCGTCGGTTCACTGAACGATGTCTAAATTATTTTCAAGATATAATACGACCACTAAGCCTTATTCTAGGTTATCCTCGATTGAACTCTCTACGCAATTTTATCAAGTACTCGGTTGGTACGAATGCCATATTATGTCTTGATATAATATTGAGAGGGTATAGTTACTTTGTTACAATCAAATAATACCTGATTAAAGTTCAAATAACTTTCTTTAAAGAAGGGAAGAAGAAATTGGTATTAATAGCTAAAAAAGCTTTTTTAACCGTAACTAGCAATTAAAAATAAATAAATTTCAAAACCAAATAAATTTCTTTTGTCCAACATGTTATTAAGGCCTATATGGACTTAGAGAATATAAATTTGAGGTTCAGCAGAGGAATTGAACATTGAAAACCTCCAACATTTCCAGCCTAAACATTGAGAACTATACTAACAGTGAAGGAGGAAATCACATGATCGTGTCATTTATAGAAAAAAAAAACTAAATTACCACGTAAATAATCTGGTAGTAAACCTCCTAGATAATACTAATCAAAAATCAAGACTAAAGCGTTCAAATATTTTAGAACTACAGTTTAGATTTTTGTGACATGAAATCATCTGTGCATTATACATTTAACTTGAAGTACTATTAACGGATGGATGCTTATTAATATCAATAATTATATATGTTTTACTTATTTTTATATGGTTGAAGTAGATTGTAAAATACATTTGGTGTAAAAAAATCATAAATACAGATGGCCCAGTCGAACCGTGCTTGATGGATCGATTCTACTTACCGTTCTCACGACATACAACAATTTTATTTTTGCAATCGCAGACAAATAAATATTTTACGTACCCCTATACAACACTTTCATGTATTATTTAATAGTATTTTGTTATGATCACACGTATATTACAAAAAGACAACATTTTCTATATATTTTAAAATGTCAAAACTATATGATATTTGTTTATTTAGTTGAGATCATTTAAATAAATAAGAAACGTATTATATTGACACTATTTAAATAGTACCGATTAACTTCTTAAATAGTGATTAACCGACTGTCTTCTTTATCTAATTAACATAAATAACTTGCTAGACAGACGATTTAGAAACAGTAATAGTTAGTTAAGATGAATTTTAAAGAAATTTTACATTTCCACATATAAATAGAACTGTTTAGTCACTGGTAGGCTTTTCTATTACACCGGTATCTAATATTTTCCTGCTTTCAATCACCTGGTTAGTATAACCACAGAAAACGACAGAGTTAGTTATTTGTGATATAACGTTTTTATAAAAGTACCCCCACCCTGTCTCACTTATATTAACCTTTTCTCAAGGTCATGTGCACGTTTAAGCTGGGCCATCTGTGAGTTACTGTCATTTTTTTAAAAACAAAATTATCATATACAATTTGTGTCTGTTATGTGTAATTGTTTGGTAAACATTTGTTTACCCACCTGTACTGATTAAATGTTTAGTCTGTGCACACGGCAGTGTTCCTGCTAACTATATTAATATCAAACATTACAATAGTAAACATTAACTGATAGTAATAATATACATAAAACTTCTTAAGGATAACTGTTAAAGTAGGCCAATGGTTTTGTTAAAGAGCCCCCTTTTCACTCTTTTAATATCTCCGTATGTTACTGGCCGTGCACAGGCCAATTGTTCAGCCTGTAGACTACTGCACACAGATATTTAGTCTTCTCCTCGCTCACCCATACACGTTCAGAGGTATTTACCCATCCACCTTCCCATTACGCACAATTGTATTGACCAACCCACCCTCCCATATACGTACAAAGGTATTGATCAATCCGCCCTCCCATAAGGTTTATCATTTTCAACATTACTCTGGGATACCCTTTCACCCTATAAAGAAAAAAAATCATTAACAAGGTCTTTTATTCTAACCACATGTACATATTACTTCACAGTTTGTGACATAATGTCACAACTGGGTATACCCACCAGCCCTACAATTTTTAAAAAGAAAGTCTACCACAAAAA
>JAQJVL010006427.1:0-29170 GCA_035578905.1 Stictocephala bisonia | reverse complement strand
TTTCTTCACTATATTCTAAAAAAAAAAAAAAAAAAAAACACGGTTTCTTAAAGAGTTATGTACCTAGAATGGCGAAATTAGCTACGTTATGTATATCCATAAAGACTTTTTGTTATTGTTTTTCCTCAATATATTTGTTACTTATAAGAGAACTAAAACTTTTAATAAAAATAGTTTAAATTTCATCCTTATGTGAGAGAATACATATAAATAAGTGCTGATAGTGGAGTATAATGAATAATTATGTATTATGTTCTACTTAAAAGGCATACATTTATATGTGGAACGGCCGTAGATAAGGGGCTAAGGCGCTGGCTTGCCACGCTGCCGGTCCGGGTTCAATTCCCGATGTGACCACTAATAGATTTTTCCCTGCCGCTCCCGTGGTTCGGAAGTCACGTAAAGCCGTTGGTCCCCAGGTTAAGTGTTAGAGAGGGCTCCTTAGCCCTAACTTAGCCTGGTAAAATAAGACAAACTTTAACTTTATTATTAATAATAAGACAAACATTACACATCATTATTATGAATTCGGCAATTCATTAAAATGGGACTTTTTTACTATAGGAATATGTTCCTGAAACTCATTTATGTGGACTTAAACTTAAAGAACAAGCCTGTAGAACTTCACATGGTGAATTTTATGTATATTTTTAATGTTACGGACGAATGTTTTCTGCGTTTGGATAAAGACAAGTAATACGTCCAAACTCATGTAGCGTTTTATTTAAACACATGTCAAAGAAAGTAATAACGGAGCGATCTTTTGACAGTTATTGTACCATTAATATTATTCTTTATTTTCCTCTTAAGATCGCTTATTATTTTTAACTTTGAACTAATAAAATATTTTACAAGAACGTAATAATGCGTTCCTTCTATCAAATATTAAGAGTTTGATAAAAATAATCTTTTTCAATGGTATATTTCTTTGATAAACACATATCAATCAATATAAAATCCATTAAAACATTTCTGTTTTCGAACAGATGACAATAACATTTCAAACTATTCTAGGCTTTGAATCAATAGTGTTTCAGTTTCAGATGTGATTAAAAAAAAAAAAAAAAAAAAAAAAAATGAGCGGTTATGGCTTAAGGACGAGGAATTCAGTGAATAATGGTCTTTACGAACAAATAGTCTATTCTTTGTTAAACATGTTGAACATACTCGTATATTTAAATAAAAATGCTCTTTTGCGTTGGTTACATGTAATTACATAAACTGTATTATATGCAAGTTCTATATTACAATGTTTATGTACATTCACTAGTAGGGATGCACAAACCTACCTCTTTACCCTCGACTATAAAAGGGTTCATACATAATCTGCCACAAGCAGAGAGGCATTGATCCCCAGGGAACAGTAGATGGTAGGGAGCCAGTCCTTGCTTCTGGCGTTGAATAGTGAATGCATGCTTTGTTTATTGGTAGTAGAACTACTTCTTCTTTAATCAGGCATGGTGCATGAGTGGTTTTATAAAAGACTGTCGGAAACATAAATTACATATTTTTTAGTATATTTTGTGATTTTCCCTATTGGGAAGCATTTTTATTAAAGCCTTTTTATATACAGCATATTTATATCAGTTTATGCTATCGTTTATTCTATTTTTGGTTGGATGACACTGGTTAGACTTTATTTGCTTTAATAATATTCATACGTTAATGGATGGACCTTATTATTCCACTGGGATCGTCACACTATCTTTAAAAATATACAAAGCTGCAGCATAGTAAATATATAAACGATGTCTCATACAGTAACCTGGAGGGTTTTACCGTAAGACTCACTTATTTAACCTCATATGTAGAGACGGCAACGATATCGCTAAATTGGAAATATCGATAAATATGTTTCGACACACCGATATATTAGTATCGATATTTTCTTTCGTTAATATCGGCCATATCGATATTTTGATCCGATATATCATATCACTAAATATTGATGTTACTCTCTCTCCTCAAAATCATCACGATTTGAAAAAAAATTTAATTGTTTCTTACAAGTACAAAACATGCATTGAAATAATAAAGTAACTTTATTTAGTATTTTCACATGAGTTTAACGCACTAACATTTAGTTTTTTGTAGACCAGTCGGTGGAACGGGTATATAAAGTTGTTGGTGAGTTGGCAACGCTGACTCGTATGACTAGCCTCTTATGACTAGGCGCATTACAAACCAGTATTACATTATTCTTCTATAAATAACATAATGATTAAACGTATAACTATTCTTATTTTGATTTTTTTCTCAGTCAACCCCACATATCCCCACTTGTTTCATGTAATTAAATATAATTAATTTTTACATTCTGTAGGCTTTGATAAATAGTGACAGCAAAACGTAAATGTATCTTTGGTCATGAAAAAAGAGTTAGTGCATAATTTTAAACAGATAATCACCAAATCATTTAATCATTTTATTTCAAACAGATCCATCATCAAAACTTGACATATAGGTTAAACGATATATCGATATTTTTCTTTCGATACTATCGTTAAATCGATAATTGGTTTGCCATCCTTACTCACATGCTTTCGGAGTGGTCCCCACCAAGCGTTTACAGTGTCCCGGAATCCAACTCCAGAATCTAGTGATGACACAACCCAACTCGACCCCGTTAACATCAACTCACTCTATTAAACCATTCGGATTGGTGTTTACAAAACAAACTGCATGCCACCACATGCTGTCAACATTCCACATCACTGGTACTTCTTGTTTACTATTTCCTGCTATTATCCAATTATTGCAATGCATATATTCAACTGTTTTCATTATGGGTATTAACCTTACATTCTTGATATTGATGATAGCAATGCGATTTAATTTTGCACGATAAATTTTACATGATAAGTTCAGTAAAAACAGTTTGTATACTTCAAAAAAGATAAATAATGTTTTTAGAAGTAATAGTATAAAATATATTAAAACTAAAGACAAACTTATTAAACACTACATATAATAACAAATTTTTGTTCCATTCAATGTCAGATGCCGCTGTTATATCAACAAAAGCTGTAGATGTTTTTTATTTCTTTTCAAAACCATTTTCACTAATGATGTCAGAGCCAGGATCTGGTCACTACAACTTCAGTAAGGGTTAAAACCAGTCTGCTCAACTGGAAAATTAGAATCAAGAATGGGTGATATTCTATTGTATAACAGTCTTTCCAGCAACTTATAACAAACACTAAGAAGAGATATTGGGCGATAACTTTCCACTCGTCAGGGTCTTTGCCAGTCCTCAGAACATCTAATACCTTTGAACGCTTAAATGTTTTTGGCAAGTTGTCTTTAGCTAGTATCTTATTGTAGAAAGCTTGAAGCCATTATTTAACTTTGCTACCAGCATGCATTAGAAATTCCGGAAAGATACCGTCAAGACTGGCTGCTTTCCCTGCTGGTATAGCAGCCATCACCTGTATCGGTTCCAAACTGGTGTGGGTAAATGTAACTACTGGAAATACAATACAAATGAGGATTAACAGTAGATCAGTCATGTGATTGTGGAGAGTTCATCCAAACAATGGATCACATCGTTTCAGAGTGCCATTGCGCTGTTTTACGGAGGGATTAGCTAGCATAAATAGAATCAGTGAAGCAGGTCTTAAATGGCTTGACGGATTGGATTTAGCTATGTAACAGGAGATCACTTAACATTTTTATTTCTATTAATATCTAGTTACTTTTGGAGTTTTTCCAAGCTAAACACAGCTGGTAGCTGACAAAAAATCATACACTATATATAATTCTTTAACGTAACATCTCTATTTACTTTACTTTAGGTATGTCTATTTACTTATTAATATAAACCATAAAATATATTTTTATTGTGTGACTATATCAGTAATATATCAGAATATTTTTATTACATATTTTTTTATATTAATTGTAATTTCTAGGGAATATTCTATCAGTAAAACACACAACCAGGATGGTTTATTACATATAATGAACCTTTTGACATATAAACTTGTCAGCCCACTAATGAATAGTGTGGTACCCAAAGTACCCCGGATTGGCTCTCTGACCCTCATCAACTCAATCTCCATAATGACATTCCTGACCCACTTTGAATAATTTGTACCCATTAGCTCCAATAACTTGACCCTTCGGATGATAATTGTCAGTGTAAGCTGCATTAACGTAGAGTGAATTTAAAATACCATGCTATGAACTAGTGCAGTTTAGGAGGATAAAAACTACTGAAAAAGTGTTAGTTTTTAAAATCATATGGGTTAACCCAAGGGTATTTTTATATATTTTATAAAATCTAATCGTTGTTGGAAGTAACAGGAATTTACAGTTCAAGGAGATTTTTTGGTATTCGATTTTAATTACAAGGGGGTTATTGAACTTTTTAGATAATTCGGAAACTATAAGTTGTTTTTGTAAGGTGATAAAAACAACTTGATATTAATTGGGGTTGGTGAATTGAACCCCTGAATACTCGTTTTTTCCAAATAATAAACAGCCCAAATTAAAAAAAACTACTAAAAAAGGTTTGCATATAATGTAATTTTTACCTGAATTAAAATAAACAAGTCTGATTGCTTTTGCACTAAAATTATATTTTTCTAACCAAAAAGTGCTTTTTACTTCGAAACATAACCTGACCCTACTTTCCCTAATCTTATGTATACATCTTGTGCTAAGATAATATTTTATTTTAAGTCAAGTCGGGTGCCAATGAAAATATATTTTATACGAATTCGTATTATCTGGTTTTAATTTGTTTTTACTACAGTATCATATAGACACTATACGCGATTCATAGCAAAGATAATTTTCCATGATATCATCTACACATAAAACGAAATAGTTTTCAAATTAGTGTTCTGCGTCAAAATGCACATCATATTAAAAATCACTCTAAATAGTCCTGAGAAAAATAATATTTCTAAAAAAAGGTCCTTTTATTTATTTTGCTACAAAAAACGAATTTTCCGTGGAATAAAAACTACGTAAAAAGTAAAGTAGAAAATTTGGTGGTGTACCGTTTTTCCTACATTGACCCCTTCAACTTCCACCCCACCATGCCGGACACTGCCTATTTACAGCGGGCCCTACGCCACTATTCCACATACACATTCACCACTAGAGAAGTCTGGGTTGACCGTGTTGGCTGGTAGGCAGGTCTGGATGTTTTGCAGGGGAGAGAACTAAGTATGAGGCTTGCTAATAATCAGAAAATCAGACCAATATTACGTGGTCTTGATTCCACGTAAAGCTGTCTATTAGTTTCCCTGATATAGTCTGCTGATAATAAATTTTCCTTTCATAGCCAAGTCGAACTTAATAACAAGCCTTCACAGGTCATCCACACTCATCCTACACTCATGTAATAATTTATGTTTATCTTAAAACACGGTGAAGCTGTTGACGTGGTCATAGCTCACACGTCAGCATCTTACGTTATATAGTGACTTAAAAATAAATTCTATGCTCAGTCCTCTTATTACTGAAACGGCGTCCACTCAACGGTTACCATCGACGTGGACACTACTAGATAAGTCTGGTGTGTCCATGTATGGTAGTCAAGGTTCGGGGATGTTGTTTAGGAAAGAGAATTGAGTGTCAGGCTTGTCGGTTAGCTGAAAATCAGCTTAAAACTACGTGGTTCGAATTCTAACATGTTGTATGGTCCAGATGTTGTGTAGGGTAGATATCAAGGCTTTCCAATCAGCTGGAAATCGCCAATACTACGTGATCTGAATTCCACGTAAAGCTGTAGGCCCCTTAGATGCCTATTGGGCTACTAATAAATGGTTATTTCTAAGTTAAGTCAAACTTAGTAACAAAACTAACTTAGTAAGGTCATCCATACTCATCCTACAATCATGGTTCTCCTAAAATACGCTGAAGCTATGTCGGAATCTCAAATTAAATAGTGAACCATCAGGACCAAATTAAAAAAGTTTGTAATCCAACTCAGTTTTACGCGATTGAGGGACAACATTTCAATATATAGGATATATCGTCATTATCGTGTGCCATACACTTCATAACAGCCAACATCATCACATACCTCTGAATGAATTCACATTACTCACTGTTCCAAAATTAATTTTACTCTTCATTAAATCTATGACATTACAATCACAGTACCGAGCCAAACGAAGTTAATTATTTTTTAAAGCTAATAATATTCCCTGTTTGCTGTAAGGATAGATATAATGACGTATGTTTGCAGTAAAATGCAGACAATTTTGTCATTTACTGTTTTAAGACGTTATTTCAATGAATTTAAATTTATATTAGACAAGATTTAGTGTATATTTTTTAATTTTTCTTTGAAAATTGTATAACGTTTAAGCTTTTATTTATGCAAAACATAATCGGTCAAATTATATATAAAATATGTTCCAAATGATAAAGAAGTATATTATATATAATTTCTACTCATTCATACGAAACACATCTCAAATGAATTTTCCTTCTGTGTGTGAAATTTTAATATGAACTTTTTTTTATAATGACTATAAACAGATTATGCTTATCACAAGTGACTCTTATTCACAACAATAATATGAATAATAAACTGTATTGATAACAAAGTGAATTTCAGTCAGATCAACGTTATGTATGGTAAAATAATGTTATATTTATGACGTCAAAAAGATATTTTCACCATGTTTGTAAGTAGAAGGAACGTACCGTCAATAGCCACAGTAAACATATCGTGACTTTGATTAAGAGCATCTCAAATCGGCCAACATTCCACGATTTGTATGACTTAATTTTATTGTAACAGAGCACTATCATTTTAAAAAAAATCTCCTTTACTTGATTACAATCATACAGAAATATTGTCTGAAATAATTGATTTTTTTATTTTCCTTCAACATTTTACATTTGAATAGCCTTATCATAGAAAAACATATATCTGGTTTTAGTTTTACGTGAAGTTATTTCGGTATAATAAATTAACATCAAGCAATCATATCTGACAAGTCATATGCATTCATAATTCTGTTATTGGCTACCAAGGTTCCTTAAATTTTTATAGGAATTTCTGGTTGGTCGGTAGTATAGTTTAGTTAAAGCACAGTGTCATAAGCTAATGGTTCTTAGTTCTATTCAAATTAGAGTCATAAAAAATGTATAAGGGTAAGCTGATTTTAATGGTACTTTCTAAAGAATAGTCGGCCTTAGTTTGTAACAATGACTAGATTCACTCACCACACTTATTCAAATCCCTATCTATACTTTAGAAAGGCAAATCCCACTGACTCACTCACTCATCGCTGTAACTAAAAAAGTACTAAGCTTACGGGGCTGACATTTTGTAGAGCCAAAGGTCTTATGTTGTAGATGTGCAATAAGAAGGGATTTTGAAAAACTCTCAGTAAATCGAAGATGGTAGCCTTTTTAGTGCCAAAAACTTCAAATTTCAAAAACAGTGTTTCTCTAATTGGACTGTAGCGGCTAAATGAACGGTTCTACAGTAAAACTAACACCATTTTCTGAGCCTGATTTGGGAAGATCTACACAACTTTGGCCCTATGAATTTTTGCTCTAGCAGCTCTAGAGCTCTAGCTCCTTCATCCTTAGGCAGAGCTAGATTTTAAATTTATGAGTGTAAATAAAATTGGTTAATTTACAGTCTGTAATAGAAGACTTACAGATTTTTCTAGACTGTGAAACTTTGTTATCTATGAGACCATACTGTATTCAATGGGAAAATGTAAAATTTAATCTGAATACATGAATAGCCAGGTCATAGGACATGGCTAGATGGGGCTAGAAACATGATAGTTCACTGATTTAGAGTCGATTGCCGTACTTTATGGCATCTAAAGGTAGACTTTCAGAATTTTTAGACAATCATCCAAGTTTGTAAAGTACAAGAAAAGTCTGTTTGAAATAGCAATATTACAATATTAATTATCTACATACATAAAAGCCATTTACCACTCATTACTACTTATCCAAAACTGTACGTCCAATTGATTTTATATTTTGTACATAGGTTTATCTTGGCCACTAGACGCCCACTAAGTAAGGATTTATAATCAAACTCCATATTATGACCAGCGAAGCGGGCGAGTACAGTGAGTTCACCCATATGTTAACAATCCTCGTCTTAAGAATAAGAAAAAATAAATAAATAAAAATTACTACTGATTTTGATTTATTTTTTAAAAAGTAATTTTACTACACACACCTAAAATTAGTGCATGATAAATTAGTGTCTCACTTATCTCCTATTGTATCAAAAATACATGCAGATGCTTATTTAAAAAAAATTAAATAAAAAAGCAAAGAGAAACGTGGTTGCTTTTATTTAAATATTTAGAATACCGGAAAAATAAACGCTGTCGGTCGTCAGCGGTGGGAAGAGTCAAAGTTGGATCGAACTTTACTCAGTCAACCAAACAAGTATATAAGTAATTAGATCTTCTTTATAGATACTCAGCTTCAGCTTCATCAGACAGATAGCCCTCATTCAAATTACTTTCTGTGCTGAAGTTATCTCTTTCAATAATTAACTACCACTAGCTTTTTAATTAAATTAATTATAATAGTTATACTTAGGAGCATATTGAGTGTGGTATGTGAGAACTGA
Organism: Stictocephala bisonia; assembly: GCA_035578905.1. Lineage (NCBI taxonomy): Eukaryota > Metazoa > Arthropoda > Insecta > Hemiptera > Membracidae > Stictocephala > Stictocephala bisonia. The sequence continues at coordinate 20,592 of JAQJVL010006427.1, read as the reverse complement.
CAGTAAAATTAAAAAAACAATATATATTAATATATATAAATAAATATAATAAATATATAAATAAATAATATAAATACAGGGTGTCTTAAAAGTCCCACCCCCCCTACTAAATTTCTTATGAATACGGATAAAGTGATTTACTTCTGGGAATGTTTATATGACCAACTAAGGAGTTTATTTATGTATACAAATTTTTTACACCCCCTCTCAAAAGGGGGTAGTTTGGGGGTAAGTCAAAATATTTAAATAGAAACCCCTATCAAATGACACATCATTTTAAAGGTAATATTAAAAGAAGAAGAATGGCGGAAATTAGAGGTCTCTAACATTAGTCTATCAAATTTGGTGGCAGTTTTAAGTTGGAATTATTTCATAAAACCCCCTAAGTAATTTTAGAACGGGAAAAATGGTCAAAATGCTGAACTCTCACCTCAATTTTACTCAGATGAGATGCTCGAAATGGCTGCCATGAACTTCTTGACAGTAAAAAAGCCTGGATTGAAAACCACGTTTCACATTTTGTAAGATTTCAGGCGTGATAAGGTGGCAGACCTCTTCGATTCTTGTCCTTAATTCATCGAGGTTTGCGGGCTTTGTGTCGTAAACTTTACTTTTGAGGAAACCCCAAAAGAAAAAATCCAGAGGTGAAAGGTCAGGTGAACGTGCCGGCCACTCTACCAAAGTGCCACGTCGACCTATCCATCTATCGGGAAACGTTTGGTCTAGGAATGTCCGGACAAGCATATTGTAATGTGGAGGAGCACCATCTTGCTGAAATACAGGCTCATAAGTACCTTGTACTACCTCATTTATTGCTGGGACAATGCCGTTCCGTAACATGTCCAAGTATTTAACAACAGTTAAATTACCATCAATAAAGAATGGCCCAATAACAGAGTTTCCCAAAATTCCAGCCCATACATTTAATTTTTGTGGCTGTTGCGTATGGGCTTCAACCATCCAGTGGGGGTTACTGTTTGCCCAATAACGGCAGTTGTGCCGATTGACTGTCCCATGCAAAGAGAATTATGCTTCATCACTAAAACATATCTGTGATATTAAATTATTATTCTCTTCAATCTTCTGCAACATTTGCTCACAAAACTGAAGTCTTCGGTGAGGGTCGTCTTCATTTAATTCTTGATTTAACTGTACTTTGTACGGGTGGAACTTGTGACGCTTTAACACTTTGTGAACAGTATCTTTTGAAATTCCAACATCAAGGGCAGTGGACCGCAGAGATTCATGTGGGTTTGCAGCATAATTTGCTAAAACTTGAATTTGGATCTCTTCTGTCGCAATGGCAGGGCGCTCTGATCGTGGTGCATCTTTGACACTAAAGTTTGTTGAGAATTTGTTTACAAAACGTCTAATGTATGCCCTGTCTACTGGTCTATCCGGATAGGCAGCATTAAATAAACGAACTGCTTCATGAACATTTGTCCTAGCTTCCCCATAGAACAATATCATCTCTACTTTATCTTCATTTGACCGAGCCATTTTTATTAAATACGAATAAAAAGAAATTTAACACAGTAACTGAACTGAAAGTGTTACACGTACTAACTAGTAACCTAATAAGAGATAAGGAAGGAGCCACTGGTATTCCCAGGTTGCCCTACTGGACTTTGGTCATACAAACCAAAACCAAATAAATGCTATGTTATTTGTGGTTTTTGGTGTTTGTTGATTCTTGTAATAACTTGTTTTACGACTAGGTGTCATCAGTTTTCAAAACTAACTGGTGGGTGAATGTTTTGTCTGCCTTATAACAATTTTAAATGTAACATAAGCTGCGGGGGTTTTATGAAATAATTCCAACTTTAAACTGCCACCAAATTTGATAGACTAATGGTAGAGACCTCTAATTTCCGCCATTCTTCTTCTTTTAATATTACCTTTAAAATGATGTGTCATTTGATAGGGGTTTCTATTTAAATATTTTGACTTACCCCCAAACTACCCCCTTTTGAGAGGGGGTGTAAAAAATTTGCATACATAAAAAAACTCCTTAGTTGGTCATATAAACATTCTCAGAAGTAAATCACTTTATCTGTATTCATAAGAAAGTTAATAGGGGGGGTGGGACTTTTAAGACACCCTGTATATTAACAATATATCGATAAGGGTGTCTTAAAAGTCCCACCCCCCCCCTATTAACTTTCTTATGAATACAGATAAAGTGATTTACTTCTGGGAATGTTTATATGACCAACTAAGGAGTTTTTTACGTATGCAAATTTTTTACACCCCCTCTCAAAAGGGGGTAGTTTGGGGATAAGTCAAAATTTTTAAATAGAAACCCCTATCAAATGACACATCATTTTAAAGATAATATTAAAAAAAGAAGAATGGCGGAAATTAGAGGTCTCTAACATTAGTCTATCAAATTTGGTGGCAGTTTTAAGTTGGAACTATTTCATAAAACCCCCGCAGCTTATGTTACATTTAAAATTGTTGTAAGGCAGACAAAACATTCACCCACCAGTTATTTTTGAAAACTGATGACACCTAATCGTAAAACAAGTTATTACAAGAATCAACAAACACCAAAAACCACAAATAACATAGCATTTATTTGGTTTTGGTTTGTCTGACCAAAGTCCAGTAGGGCATCCTGGGAATACCAGTGGCTCCTTCCTTATCTCTTATTAGGTTACTAGTTAGTACGTGTAACACTTTCAGTTCAGTTACTGTGTTAAATTTCTTTTTATTCGTATTTAATAAAAATGGCTCGGTCAAATGAAGATAAAATAGAGATGATATTGTTCTATGGGGAAGCTAGGAGAAATGTTCATGAAGCAGTTCGTTTATTTAATGCTGCCTATCCGGATAGACCAGTAGACAGGGCATACATTAGACGTTTAGTAAACAAATTCTCAACAAACTTTAGTGTCAAAGATGCACCACGATCAGGGCGCCCTGCCATTGCGACAGAAGAGATCCAAATTCAAGTTTTAGCAAATTATGCTGCAAACCCACATGAATCTCTGCGGTCCACTGCCCTTGATGTTGGAATTTCAAAAGATACTGTTCACAAAGTGTTAAAGCGTCACAAGTTCCACCCGTACAAAGTACAGTTAAATCAAGAATTAAATGAAGACGACCCTGACCGAAGACTTCAGTTTTGTGAGTAGTATAAAAGCCCAGGTTCTGGGCTCACTTTTCTGGCATCTGATTGGTCGAGAGCGGTCACGTGACCGGATCCAAGATGGCGGCGCCCATTTCCCGCCAAATTTCCTAACCTCACTTTTCCTAACCTCAAATTTCCCTCAAATTCCCAAATTTCCCTCCAAATTCCCACATCATACTATATGAAATTCACTGTTAACCTTGTTATACTATATAAAATACACTCTTAACCTAACTTTTTCCATATTATACTATATAAAATTCACTGTTAACCTTGTTATACTATATAAAATTCACTTTTTTTGTCCAATATGGCGTCTTTTTCCATGTTATACTATATAAAATTCACTTTTTTTGTCCAATATGGCGTCTTTCCCTCCCGCGCCAACTCACACCCCGTGGGAAAATTCCCTCATCCAATATGGCAGCCTTATACTATATAAAATGAACTTTTTTTGTCCAATATGACATCTTTTTCCATGTTATACTATATAAAATGCACTGTTAACCTTGTTATACTATATAAAATACACTCTTAACCTATCTTTTTCCATGTTATACTATATAAAATGAACTATTTTTGTCCGATATGATGCCTTTTTCCATGTTAGACTATATAAAATGAACTTTTTTTGTACAATATGACGTCTTTCCCTCCTCAAAATTCCCTCCCAAAATTCCTCATCCAATATGGCGACCTTTCCCTTCGGGTACTTCCGGCGACTGTCGGCTACCTTCGTACGCTATTCACCCGTCGTCTGCTGGTTGGGCGCTCATACGCGTTGTTACTCTACTCATATATACACCATAACAAAATTAATATTTCATACACTATAATAAAATTAATATTTCATATACTCTATGTGCTCGACCCGATCGTAGTGCACCTGGTGGCAAAACTTAGCGCATCCTTTTGGAACATGACGCCTTCGGAAGGGAAGTCCCTGGTGGTAATTCCCCTTCTCAAATTCGGTCCTTATACTATAAAAATACACTCTTAACCTTTCCCATCTCATACTATATAAAATGCAAAAGATGGCGGCCATTTACATATGTACTGTATAAAATGCTTTCGTGTAATTCCGGCGACCGTCGGCTGCCTTCGTACATCTCGTCTGCTGGTCTGGCGCACACCCAAATGCCACGCTCTGATTGGTTACCTCCCTACTTTACAAGTAATCTTTCTCACACGTACTGTTAGACTACTTATTTAATTTAATTTTTCTCAAATTTTAACAAATACACAGTTAACATACGCTCTTAGCTTTGGGTACTCATCCACGGCTTCCTACACTGTTACCTACCTATACTTATCTATCGAATCACAGTTCATCCTCAAGCCCCTACTTAACACTCTAGGCAACCCGCAATACACATTTTAATTAAAAATCAAGGGGCGGCTATTATTTATATTAATTATTTACTTCTTTTTTATTTTTATTTAATACACTGTTACATACGAGACCTACTGGTGTATGGTGACCTGGCTTTATCACTGTTATCACATCACTTGACCTCAAAGGTCAACCCGTGGCTGTTATCACATCCGCTTCCATTGCCACAAGCATTGTTTTACATCCCGTATGAACGATGTACGAGTCTTTGTTACTAACTAGATGAACGAGTGTAGTCTTTGTTACTAACTAAGGCTGCTGGACCCTTTGATATATGATCTATTAACAACACAATAGTCAGAGAAACTATGACATGGAACCCAAACCCCTTAAAATTTAGTTAAAATGTCCATAAATAGGGTTATTTGTGTACAAAATATGTTATAATTCCCTAAAATTATTAAAATTCAGTGTCATATCAATGATATTTGTCCTAAACATTAAAAAACCCTTTAAAATACTCTTATAGAACCTTTAAAAACTTAGTTTGACCTCAAAACAACGTACAAAACTGATGTAACACTTGTAAATTAATTGTTTAACCTACATAATTATTTAGTTGACTTCAATCAGTTGGCAAAGTGTAAGTAGCCAATAGGAATAAATTCTCTATAATGTTCACATTTTAAGCTTGATTTTAACAAAACCTGGTGCTATTGATTCTTTGCACACTAAACAAATAGTTAGTTGAAACGTCTCTGTTGTAGAAACCGTGGTATTAACAGTAAGAAAGTTTGGTTTCTTTTGACTATAATATACTCGATCAGAAAATGTATATACACAACTCCCAGAGACCCAAACACATGGAGCACCTAGAACACACAACACCCTTGATAGATCACCTTCCTATTCATCACATAAGGCCCTTGATCATCCATCACCTATCCATAAGACATCTGACTGACCACCTACCCACCTAATATACTAGACTAACCACACCTTACATACAAGACCTTTGATTGACCACCTACCTACCCAACACACACAGTACCCTCGATAGGCCACCCACCTTCCCAACACATAAGACATCTGACTGACCATCTACCCACCTAATATACTAGACTAACCACACCTTACATACAAGACCTTTGATTGACCACCTACCTACCCAACACACACAGTACCCTCGATAGGCCACACACCTTCCCAACACATAACACATCCGACTGACCACCTACCCACCTAATATACTAGACTAACCACACCTTACATACAACACCTTTGATTGACTACCTACCTACCCAACACACACAGTACCCTCGATAGGCCACACACCTTCCCAACACATAACACATCTGACTGACCATCTACCCACCTAATATACTAGACTAACCACACTCTACACATAGTCTTCTTGATAGACCACTAACCCCTCTCGACACATAATACATTTGACCACCTACCCACCTAATATACTAGACTAACCACACTCTACATACAAGACTTTTGATTGACCATCTACCTACTCAATACACACAAAACACTTGTTTGATCACACATCAACTTAACAAACACAACTGTCGATTGACACTCCAACTTCCCAAAGCATAAGACTTTTGAAGGACCATCGACCAAAGATACAAAAATCATGATAAACAAACCACACACCGTATATACAAGACTTTTAATTGACCATCTACCTACCCTACACACACAGTACTCTCGATAGGCCACTCACCTCCCCAACACATAAGACATGTACAAACTACCTACCAAACACTAATACCCTTCCTATACAGTAGTAAGACTCTCCTACCCACTTACCCTACACACAGGCATCTTTATATACCACATACCATACTGACACATAATACATTTGACAGACTACCTACTTAACGTACAAGACTTATCACCTAATAGACAATCTACATAAGGCTTTAGTTGTCATTCCATATATCCAACACACATGTACAAGACACCTATCAAGCTCCATAACCCTACCTATCCATTAGTAAGACTCTCCTACTCACTTACCCTACACACAGTTATCTTTACAGACCAACTACCCTCCCAACACATAATATTATTGACAGACAACCTACTTTACATACAAGACTTACCACCTACCCAACGCACTTAGATTGTCTACTTACTAAAAACATTATTTCTTATTACCTCCTGCCTATCCAATACGTAATACCCATGATTGACCACCACTCACCTACTTAACAAACACAGTTCTCTCGATAGGCCACTCACCTCCCCAACATATAATACATCTGACTGACCACCTACTTACTTAATATACTAGACTAACCACACTCTACATACAAGACTTTTGATTGACCACTCACCTACTAAACACACAGACGTTTGATTAAGCACCCACATACTCAACACAGAGTCATGTTGATAGACCAAACCACCTTCCCCAAACATAAAACGTTTGATAGAGCAACCACACACCCTACAGTCATAACTTAAAATACCATCACACTACCAAAAAGGCAGTCTCTTTATAGACCCCATCTACTCAATACGTGAGACACTTGGTTAACCACTCGCCTACTCAACACATAGTCCTCTTGATAGACTACTCACACCTCCCGACACATAATACATTTGACAGACCACTTACTTAACATACAAGGCTGACCATACACTCTACATAGAAGACGTTTGATTATCCACTCACCTACTCAATACACACAAAACACTTGTTTGATCACACACCTATTTATCAAACAGAACTGTCGACACTCACTCCACCTTCCCAAAGCATAAGACTTTTGAAGGACCACCTACCAAACATACAAAAATCATGATAAACAAACTACACACTCTAGAGACATCACTTAATATACCATCATACTACCATGAAAATAGTCCTATTGACATACCCCTACCTATCCAATATATGTACCACACACCATGCATACAAGACTTATATTTACCCACCCACATACTAATCAAACAAGACTCTTGATTGACAATCCATCTCCGTAACATTCATGGGTGACCTACCTACCAAACATACGACTTGACCACCCACAAAAAACAAGACTTTATGTTTAACCACCTATTTAACATACAAGACCAACCACACACCATACAATCATGACTTAACAGTCCACCCACCTACCAAACACACATCTCTTGATGGACCATATGCCTACACATTACTCTTGATAGATCATCCACCTAAAAATTACATAAAACCTTTGATAGACCACCAACACACATGAACAACCTACGTAGTGTGGTACATATATTGGATAGGTAGGGGTATGTCAATAGAACTATTTTCATGGTAGTATGATGGTATATTAAGTGATGTCTGCAGAGTGTGTAGTTTGTTTATCATGATTTTTGTATGTTTGGTAGGTGGTCCTTCAAAAGTCTTATGCTTTGGGAAGGTGGAGTGAGTGTCGACAGTTCTGTTTGATAAATAGGTGTGTGATCAAACAAGTGTTTTGTGTGTATTGAGTAGGTGAGTGGATAATCAAACGTCTTCTATGTAGAGTGTATGGTCAGTCTTGTATGTTAAGTAAGTGGTCTGTCAAATGTATTATGTGTCGGGAGGTGTGAGTGGTCTATCAAGAGGACTATGTGTTGGGTAGGCAAGTGGTTAACCAAGTGTCTCACGTATTGAGTAGATGGGGTCTATAAAGAGACTGCCTTTTTGGTAGTGTGATGGTATTTTAAGTTATGACTGTAGGGTGTGTGGTTGCTCTATCAAAGGTTTTATGTTTGGGGAAGGTGGTTTGGTCTATCAACATGACTCTGTGTTGAGTATGTGGGTGCTTAATCAAACGTCTGTGTGTTTAGTAGGTGAGTGGTCAATCAAAAGTCTTGTATGTAGAGTGTGGTTAGTCTAGTATATTAAGTAGGTAGGTGGTCAGTCAGATGTCTTATATGTTGGGGAGGTGAGTGGCCTATCAAGAGAACTGTGTTTGTTGAGTAGGTGAGTGGTGGTCAATCATGGGTATTACGTATTGGATAGGCAGGAGGTAATAAGAAATAATGTTTTTAGTAAGTAGGCAATCTAAGTGCGTTGGGTAGGTGGTAAGTCTTGTATGTAAAGTAGGTTGTCTGTCAATAATATTATGTGTTGGGAGGGTAGTTGGTCTGTAAAGATATCTGTGTGTAGGGTAAGTGAGTAGGAGAGTCTTACTAATGGATAGGTAGGGTTATGGAGCTTGATAGGTGTCTTGTACATGTGTGTTGGATATATGGAATGACAACTAAAGCCTTATGTAGATTGTCTATTAGGTGATAAGTCTTGTACGTTAAGTAGGTAGTCTGTCAAATGTATTATGTGTCGGTATGGTATGTGGTATATAAAGATGCCTGTGTGTAGGGTAAGTGGGTAGGAGAGTCTTACTACTGTATAGGAAGGGTATTAGTGTTTGGTAGGTAGTTTGTACATGTCTTATGTGTTGGGGAGGTGAGTGGCCTATCGAGAGTACTGTGTGTGTAGGGTAGGTAGATGGTCAATTAAAAGTCTTGTATGTACGGTGTGTGGTTTGTTTATCATGATTTTTGTATCTTTGGTCGATGGTCCTTCAAAAGTCTTATGCTTTGGGAAGTTGGAGTGTCAATCGACAGTTGTGTTTGTTAAGTTGATGTGTGATCAAACAAGTGTTTTGTGTGTATTGAGTAGGTAGATGGTCAATCAAAAGTCTTGTATGTAGAGTGTGGTTAGTCTAGTATATTAGGTGGGTAGGTGGTCAAATGTATTATGTGTCGAGAGGGGTTAGTGGTCTATCAAGAAGACTATGTGTAGAGTGTGGTTAGTCTAGTATATTAGGTGGGTAGATGGTCAGTCAGATGTGTTATGTGTTGGGAAGGTGTGTGGCCTATCGAGGGTACTGTGTGTGTTGGGTAGGTAGGTAGTCAATCAAAGGTGTTGTATGTAAGGTGTGGTTAGTCTAGTATATTAGGTGGGTAGGTGGTCAGTCGGATGTGTTATGTGTTGGGAAGGTGTGTGGCCTATCGAGGGTACTGTGTGTGTTGGGTAGGTAGTGGTCAATCATAGGTCTTGTATGTAAGGTGTGGTTAGTCTAGTATATTAGGTGGGTAGATGGTCAGTCAGATGTCTTATGTGTTGGGAAGGTGGGTGGCCTATCGAGGGTACTGTGTGTGTTGGGTAGGTAGGTGGTCAATCAAAGGTCTTGTATGTAAGGTGTGGTTAGTCTAGTATATTAGGTGGGTAGGTGGTCAGTCAGATGTCTTATGGATAGGTGATGGATGATCAAGGGCCTTATGTGATGAATAGGAAGGTGATCTATCAAGGGTGTTGTGTGTTCTAGGTTCTCCATGTGTTTGGGTCTCTGGGAGTTGTGTATATACATTTTCTGATCGAGTATATTATAGTCAAAAGAAACCAAACTTTCTTACTGTTAATACCACGGTTTCTACAACAGAGACGTTTCAACTAACTATTTGTTTAGTGTGCAAAGAATCAATAGCACCAGGTTTTGTTAAAATCAAGCTTAAAATGTGAACATTATAGAGAATTTATTCCTATTGGCTACTTACACTTTGCCAACTGATTGAAGTCAACTAAATAATTATGTAGGTTAAACAATTAATTTACAGTGTTACATCAGTTTTGTACGTTGTTTTGAGGCTCAAACTAAGTTTTTAAAGGTTCTATAAGAGTATTTCAAAGGTTTTTTTAATGTTTAGGACAAATATCATTGATATGACACTGCATTTTATCGCTTTTAGGGAATTATAACATATTTTGTACACAAATAACCCTATTTATGGACATTTTAACTAAATTTTAAGGGGTTTGGGTTCCATGTCATAGTTTCCCTGACTACTGTGTTGTTAATAGATCATATATCAAAGGGTCCAGCAGCCTTAGTTAGTAACAAAGACTACACTCGTTCATCTAGTTAGTAACAAAGACTCGTACATCGTTCATACGGGATGTAAAACAATGCTTGTGGGATGTGATAACAGCCACGGGTTGACCTTTGAGGTCAAGTGATGTGATAACAGCGATAAAGCCCTGGTCACCGTACACCAGTTGGCCTCGTATGTAACAATTAAATAAAAATAAAAAAAGAAGTAAATAATTAATATAAATAATAGCTGTCCCTTGATTTTTAATTAAAACGTGTATTGCAGGGTTGCCTAGAGTGTTAAGTAGGGGCTTGAGGATGATCTGTGATTCGATAGATAAGTATAGGTAGGTAACAGTGTAGGAAGCCGTGGATGAGTGTCCGAAGGCTAAGAGCGTATATTAACTGTGTATTTATTAAAAAGTTGAGAAAAAATTAAATTAAATAAGTAGTCTAACAGTACGTGTGAGAAAGATTACTTGTAAAGTAGGGAGGTAACCAATCAGAGCGTGGCATTTGGGTGTGCGCCAGACCAGCAGACGACGTGTACGAAGGTAGCCGACGGTCGCCGGAAGTACACGAAAGCATTTTATATAGTACATATGTAAATGGCCGCCATCTTTAGCATTTTATATAGTATGAGAAAGGTTAATAGTGTATTTTATATAGTATAAAGGACCGAATTTGAGAAGGGGAATTACCACCGGGGACTTCCCTTCCGAAGGCGCCATGTTCCGAAAGGATGCGCTAAGTTTTGCCACCAGGTGCGCTACGATCGGGTCGAGCACATAGAGTATATGAAATATTAATTTTATTATAGTGTATGAAATATTAATTTGTTATAGTGTATATATGAGTAGAGTAGCAAGTCCATGCGCATGCGCGCCCGACCAGCAGACGACGTGTGCATCATAGGCTAAGAGCGTACGAAGGTAGCTGACGGTCGCCGGAAGTACCCGAAGGGAAAGGTCGCCATATTGGATTAGGAATTTTGGGAGGGAATTTTGAAGAGGGAAAGACGTCATATTGGACAAAAAAGTTCATTTTATATAGTCTAACATGGAAAAAGACGTCATATTGGACAAAAAAAGTGCATTTTATATAGTATAACATGGAAAAAGACGCCATATTGGACAAAAAAGTGCATTTTATATAGTATAATATGGAAAAAGACGCCATATTGGACAAAAAAGTGCATTTTATATAGTATAACATGGAAAAAGACGCCATATTGGACAAAAAAGTTCATTTTATATAGTATAACACGGAAAAAGACGCCATATTGGACAAAAAAGTGAATTTTATATAGTATAATATGGAAAAAGATGTCATATTGGACAAAAAAAAGTGAATTTTATATAGTATAACAAGGTTAACAGTGCATTTTATATAGTATAACACGGAAAAAGTTAGGTTAACAATGAATTTTATATAGTATAACAAGGTTAACAGTGAATTTCATATAGTATGATGTGAGAATTTGGAGGGAAATTTGGGAATTTGAGGGAAATTTGGGAATTTGAGGTTAGGAAATTTGGCGGGAAATTTGAGGTTAGGAAAAGTGAGGTTAGAAAATTTGGCGGGAAATGGGCGCCGCCATCTTGGATCCGGCCGCCATCTTGGATCCGGTTCCGGCCGCCATCTTGGATCCGGTCACGTGACCGCCGCCATCTTGAAAGTCCAAAGGTCAAAGTGGGTCTATTTCACCCACCGATCTACTACTCCCTACATTAGAATTTGTATGCTTATGAAGTGGTGAATTTAGCTGATTTTAAATCAATTATAAGATAAAACTGTTCAAAGTACATATTAAATTTGTAATGACTACGTTTTTTACACATAACTGAAGGGATTAATATGTTTTTTGTTTAAACATTTTTTAAATGTAAAATATTTATATTTTTAAAATAAAAAAATAGCTTTGAGTTAAGAATCTTGTCTTTTGCTGTTAACGGTATTTTGTTTATTGATCGTTTCAATGTATTGTTCAGTTGAGTTTGGATGTAAAATTTTCAAAATTATTTTGATAAATACTAAGATGTGGTTTCTAAGTATCTTGTTGGGATGAAAATTGAGGATCTTCCAAATAAAGAGAAAATATCAGTTTTACATAATAATGTTATGTAAAAATAAGTGTTTTACCTGAGAAGACAAATACTAGCACAATATACAGGAAAACAAATACAGACAACACAACACCAATTTTCAGTCCCAAAGGCGCCTTATTTAGGTAAGAAGAGGACAATATACCAGTCTTTTATATGGGGATCTCTCTCCCCTGAAAAAGAAGGAACCAGTAGCAGAGAAAATATGTGCTGTGCTTATCTATTTTCTTGTGTATGTGTTAGTGCACTTTTTTCTCAGGTGATTTTGCTGATCTTGTTTATCTCCTCAATTATATTAATTGCTGGCCCCAAAGCCCTACAACTTAACTAAAAACTTATGTTATTTTATAAGTTTCATAATTATCACATCAAAGAGTGATGTGATAGCTTTATTGGCACAATTTAAAAATATTTAAAATACAAATAAAACTGCAGGTACAGTAGTATTAGTAATGATATTAATTATTTAGAAGTTATTGCAAGAAAGAAATTGCTATTTTTTAGAAATGTGCTATCATTTTTATGATGAATCCATTATTGTTACATTAAACAATATTTTTCTGTAGCAGGAACATTAACAATTTAGCTAAATAATGTGATATTGATGATAACTTTTTTAGTGTGATAGATATGTCATAGGTTTGTGAATTATATGGTAATACATAAATTCAAGAGAAACAAAGATGTGACTGTAAATGTGTGATTTAAGTTTTTAACTGTGTGATATTTTTTATTTGATTACTTAAATAATTGTTTATGACTGTATGGCACACTTAATATGAATATATTATTCCTATAAAAAACTAGTGTCAGTATTTAAAAGTGTTGGATTGTATTGAAATCTTAATTTTCAGAGACTTTGAGAAAGTACCCAATAGCAACTGGTTTGTTGAGAGAGTGTACCAAGACTTACCAAGTGCCTGACTCTAGTTTGGTCATTGAAGAAGGAATAAAAGTCCTTATTCCTGTATTCGCTATACAACGGGATCCATTGTACTTTCCTGATCCCGAGTGTTTTGACCCTGAGAGGTTTTCTCCTGAGAATAAATCCAAGATCAAGCCAGGAACGTATTTGCCATTTGGAGATGGGCCGCGGATTTGTATCGGTGAGTATTCAATTCATTTTAAAAGTCAAGTAGTTACTAAATTTATTTATGAGAACTTGTACAAACTTTAAATTTGATTAGGCATGAGACGCTGATAAAGCTTGTGCATATTTTAAGGAGAATATGAATGGTTATATGAGTGTGGATGACCTGTGTGGTCTGGACACTAACTGAGTTCTCAACGTATGCTTAGATATGGCCATTTATTAATAGCCCAACAGCCAGAGCAACTAAGGGACCTGCAACTTTATATGAAATTTAACCCTCGTACATTTTATTATATATGTAAATTTTAGTACAAGAAATTAGCAATCAGCTCTTTCTAAATCATGGTAATCAATTATGATGTGTTATTATCATTGGTGTAACCGGGATGCTAAATATGTTTGACCACCCAAAATTTCCCCAGAGCATTATTTTTCAATGGTAAATTTCCATGTGCATACATTTTTAGTACCCTTATATTTTTCAATTATTATAAGCTGGAACTTAATTAATTAACAATAAAAAAAGACTTGATAAAACATAAAAATATGTAACAAAAAATGTTAAATTAAAGGGATTATTTATACAAAATGTAATTTTATACAATTTAACTTACAAATTGTAGGTGTAGATATTGTTCACATTTATTATCCGATCAATAGACCAATAGGCCACAAGAAGCTAAAATTGTCATTAATAAATTTTTGTAGACCGGAAAATTTAAATTTAAATTGTATGTGCACCTATTAAATTTTAGTTATTATAGACACACTAGTTAAATTTTTAGGTTTAAAAGTATTCAAATAAAATTTATTTGTTAATTGACTCTTTAAAATAAAAGAAAAACACTAAGGTTACAAAATGTTAATACTAACCTGGAAGTTAAGGATGATGTGATTTTTCAATAATAAATAAAATATTTTAAGTTATAAATTACAACTAATGAGTAGCTGCATTGAAACAAGATTCATGATTTAGAAAATGTCAAAATAAAATAAATAAAATAATTATTTTTATGTCATTTAACAGTATTAGTTGTGGCATATACTGTTAACAGTTTTATTACATAATGTGAACTATGATAAAATTTAACTTTTTATCACATCTAGTTTTTATTTTTTTTTAATTTCCGTATATTTCTCCCTGTTGACTGAACATTTCCTCGAGCAATGCTCTTGTGATCAGACATATTCTGCACCAGTTTGGTTTAGCAGCACCAGTTTCCCAGGTGTGCTAACAACCTTCCTTTATTTTCCCTCCTCAACCGGAAGAAAAAAATATACATGCTGCAACAGATTTCCTTTAAGCATCCATCCATTTCTTGCGTGGTCTATATTTCTTATCTTCTCTCAACTATTATTTGTATGTTTTTAAACCATTCTAGTCTTTAATGTGTAAATTATATTTTTATTACACAGAGTAGGATTGAAAATTGTGAATGTATTTTTTTTTAGAATTCATTAACAAAAAATACTTGTAGCTAAATATTAGTTTGGGTAAAATACATAAACTGTATATAATGCTTAGTAGCAACTGTTTTATGGTCTGACAGCAGTTGGCAAATTAAGATATACCAACTTAGCAGAAAATATTTAGTTTTTTACAAATAATGTTAATTTTCTAAATATTATTATTATTGTATTAATTAATTGTTACAGGATTACGATTTGCAATGATGGAAATGAAATTCGCTTTTTGCAAAATAATTCCTAAATATGAGTTTACGTTGCATGAAAGAATGGCTTATCCAGTAAAGTTCAGTAAAGAAAGTCCTCTTTTGGCTCCAGAGGACGGCATTTGGCTCAATGTTCGCCAAAGGAAGACGAAGGGAAACTGAGTTCATAACAATCTCACAACAAGAATATTAGAATCGTTAATAAAATATCAAAACTGCTAGTTACCACATATAAAGGTGATACTGTATCTTGTCTGTGACAAATAAGGGGTTTTAAAAATATTATTGTATAATTAATTGTTACAGGTTTACGATTTGCTATGATGGAAATGAAATATGCTTTTTGCAAAATAATTCCTAAATATGAGTTTACATTGAATGAAAGAATGGTTTATCCAGTAAAGTTTAAGAAAGGAGGAAGTCCACTTTTGGCTCCAGAAGACGGCATTTGGCTCAATGTTCGCCGAAGGGAGACGGAGGGAAATTGAGTTCATATCACTCTCACAACAAGAATATTATTATCGTTAGTAAAATATCAAAATTACTAGTTACCACAGATATAAGTGATATTGTATTTTGTTTTTCTTATTTATGTATAGAATTACTGTAAAACAAAAGTTTATAAGGTAATTCTAAATAAACTTCTTGCCATTTATAAGGTTTTATCCTGTGTGACTATAACGTACAACTAAGAAATAAATTTACATAGTTTTGTACTGGAGTTCAATTTATTAGGAGATACAAGAAATTAACAAATGTAACTCGAAAAATAAGTATTTAAAACGAATATTAACTATTTTAGGACATTTGACACATTTAAGAAGTAACGATGCTATACAAAATAAACTAAACTAAATACAAAAACAAAATAAATTCAAAAATAGATTTGTTTTTGTGTTTAGTATAGACTTAACTCTATGGTATATTTGTTAACTCTTTATTTGATTATATATATGTTGATAAATAATATGTTATAGAATAATGTTCCTTTTCAGAATCAAAACTTTTAATATTATGGTATAGAGTATATGTTATAAACTATGAATTTACTTTCAATATTTTAAGCATGACAATAACATTTTAGGCTAAGCTCTAATAACATTTTGGTAATTTTGAAAAAACATTGGTTATTTTTTAATTTTAAAACTGAAACCCAGTTTTAAATTCAGATAATGACTTAATTTGATTTAAACTTAATCATTGACTAACATCTAAAAATAAATCTATAAATAGTGGAAAGATGTTAATAAATTATCTATCTCTACATTGCATAATCCATATTATTATTTAGCATTTATCAACTACTGGACAATCAGATCTAGAACACAGCTTTCCACTAAACAAATTGATTAATTTATTTAAAATCATGCGAGAAAATAGTTCATATGTTGCAAGTTTATGTCATGTGTTACCCCACATTGTCAATTTGCCAAATTAGCTGAGGAAATATCCAAAAAGGTTGTTTAGTTGATTAGCATAAAACATGGTTGCTACCTAATACAGGGTGTTTAAAAAAGAATGACCCAATTTTAAATATCTCTATTCATTAGGAACAGGGGATTTACTCAAACAAATTGGACATTAAAATACTCATTAAAGAATAAAATTTACAAAAATTTATCATAAACGTTCAATATGTTCTCCATTTTGCAGCACGGATGACATCTAGTCGATAGCTGAATTCATTCCAAACTGTACGTAAGGTGTCTATCAGAAATTCAGCTATCGACTAGATGTCATCCGTGTTGCACAAATGGAGGGAATGTTGAACATTTTTTATACATTTTTGTAAATTTTTTTCTTTTTTGAGTATTTTAATGTCCGATTTGTTTAAGTAAAGCCTTTGTTTCTAATAATTATACCTATTTAAAATCGGGTCATTCTTTTTTAAATTATATCATAATTTCCTGCTGTATCTACACATCCATCAACTACTCCCAGCACACCTTCTGGAATTTCACTTGCACTAGACTGACTTGCACAACACACAACACTTTCACCAGGTAGATGTAGCCCCGGAGCTGAGGAAGGAGACTGGGCTGTGCACACCTCTGATGTGTTGCACTCTATCGCCTGTTGTAGGTTGCTGTCGCTGCCTTCAGCTGATCTTGACACTGATAGAACACAAAACCTTATTAAAAATTTAAATTATCAAAATATATTAGAGAGATAGGACAGCAGCAAAACTACCTTAAAGGACAAGTTCACTAACATCAGAGTAGTAGTCACAAACACAAAATAAACACAATCTCACAAATTTTCAACACCACTGGCATTTTCTTCAGGTGAGTAGAGAGAGAGAGAGAGTACCCACCCACCCACCCGTACACGCACTGTGGTATTGATTATTATTACGCCCTGTAGTGTTATTATCATATTTTATTGATATAACAATTTATATTTTAACTAAGTGATAAGGTGGCTAAGTCTAAAAATATTGACCATTTAATTTGCTATAAACTTCAAGGAAATTAATTGAGCCTAAGTAGTTAGAAGCAAATGCAAATTTCTTTATACTGATATGAAGGTAGTTTCTTGTTACTTGCCTCCTTTTACGCCATTTCAATACCCATGAGTTATTAGAGACCCACTTCTCAATCTCTCACCAATAAGTTATCAGAGATCCACTTCTCAATCTCTCACCCATAAGTTATCAGAGATCCATTTCTCAATCTTTCACCCATAAGTTATCAGAGATCCACTTCTCAATCTTTCACCCATAAGTTATCAGAGATCCATTTCTCAATCTCTCACCAATAAGTTATCAGAGATCCACTTCTCAATCTCTCACCCATAAGTTATCAGAGATCCATTTCTCAATCTCTCACCCATAAGTTATCAGAGATCCATTTCTCAATCTCTCACCCATAAGTTATCAGAGATCCATTTCTCAATCTTTCACCCATAAGTTATCAGAGATCCACTTCTCAAACTCTCCTTCTCAATATCTCAATAGCACACCAAGGGATAACAAAATCCCGTGACCCACCTAATCTGAACATAAGATAGACCACTTCCCTTCAACCCCTTCCCCATCAGCAAACTTCATACATACACTTACTGAAATACTGCATCTATACCTTAGTGTTGCTCTATGGATGTACACCCCCCACCACAGCCACATACCCAGCAATAGTGGAAGCCATTTCAGTCTCTCTCTCTACTCACCTGAAGAAAATGCCTGTGGTGTTGAAAATTTGTGAGATTGTGTCTATTTTGTGTTTGTGACTACTACTCTGATGTTAGTGAACTTGTCTTTTAAGGTAAGTTTGCTGATGTCCTATCTCTCTAATATACTAATTCCTGGCCTAGTGCCCCTTAACCTAACCTTCTCAATAACTTAAACTTCCTTGCTAAAAAATTGTTAAGTTGTCTAAATATCTGGCTCTCCCTTAAATTCTAGCCATATTAACTAATCAAACTGCGTCTTAAATGCTCTCTCACATCAAGCATACATAATCTAGAGACAAGTAGGCCTTTTTCTGTTAAGAAACAAGGTCTGTTTTATTAGGCTTATTATCTTTGCTCTGTAAGGTTATGTTGAATATTGCATGCTATTAGAAGCGTGGCTTTTTTGTTAGATTAAAATTGGGTTAAGTAGTTTTAAAACTGAAAATTATTTTAAAGATAATTGCAAGCATACAGTAAAACCTGGCTAATTTGTGGACTCAGAGATTGTTGATTTGGGGGTTGTAGAGTTATTCAGAACTTTGAAATTGTAAATGGTTTGTCATAAATGAACCAGCGAGCACAGAATAACATAGAGAGGCGACTCGGGCCGGCCAGTGAAGCCACCTCTGAGCGCCTGACCCAACTGTCATGGCGGCCGCGTGGCATGAGTCACCCTACTGGCGAGCCTCAAGTGGCTCTGTGAAACACGTGGTGGGCGACAGTACTCGCGTTGTTTGTGGTGCGGTAGTGTACTTAGCTTTGTTTGGTATTCTATCATGCCGCAAACTTGCGTTGCTTATGGCTGTTTAAATAGAGGGAAGGTCGGTGGTGTTACATATCACAGGTAAGGTTTGTTTACTTAGAAAACAGTATTTTTAAAAAGCACCGTGAGAATGCTGTTGTGAAAAACGTTTTCTACCTTTCAATCAAAGTACACTAACGTGCTTTAGTTCTTCTTCGTTAAAATGGGCCGTTAATGACAATTCAACACCAAACATATTATTCCTTATAATTCAATAGCAACCTCACTGTACTTTGTAGTAGCGAATTTCCCCTATAGGGAAGAAGCTATTACCGTAGGTGGGCTGGCGAGATCCAAGACCGAGACCAGATATAATTTCATTTTAGAGGGATCCCAGATGCTATACCAAATACAATTACCAAAACACCATTCTTTGGAAATTATCAGTTTTCATATGTAGGCCTATATATACAAAGTCCATACCACTCGTTATATCTACACCAGCTAAAAACTACACCTAAAATATATTTTTAATGGGTTTTAAAAAGTGAATGTTAATATTTTTTATAATTATACTGCAGTTTCAGAAGTAGGCTGAATAAAATTTGAGAATTAAAAATGAATACTTTTTTATGTTTAGTTTTGAGCTGCCGTATCAGAAATACTGACATTACCAATTTAGAAAATTATTTTGTAAATAAATTATATTTTCCTTTAAGATATAATTTATTATAGTCATTTTTTAAACATGAAAGGGGTCCAAAGCACAATTCTATGATTGATAAAGAAAATCATGATGATTTACTGTTTTAACTAAGTTAATGACTTATTTGCAATTATTTTTAGAGAATGTTCAGAGTTCAATTCGATCTTCACAACCAACATATTAATTGTACCACCAAGCATTAATTATATATGTAATATTATAATGATTGCTCAATATTGTTACTGTTATTTTTTATGTTCTACCTTACTAATAACTATTGCATCATGGACACTGATACTAATATCTTTCTGGATTCTTTCACTTTCCCAGCAGTTAATTGTTTAACTATACCACTAGATTTTTGTTTTATACGTTTTTTTTTTTAGAAAAATGCACATTTAAAAATTATTTTTACATGGGAGAAATAAGTGGGAGTTATAAGTGTAAATTAATAATTAATTTTTGTCAAAGTATTCATAAAATAAATAAAAATAGGTTTCAAAGATTTGATAATGTATTGTAAAATTATGACACCTTTGTTCTATCTAACAAATAGTATTATTTGTTATTTTAACAATAAATGCGATGCCAAGCTTTATCTGTTCATCTATCGCGTTACTATTCTATGTTCTGTAAACAAGTTACGTGATTTCCCATTACTTTATTATATGTTGTAAATCATAGCATCATAAAAATATTTAAAAAACAGTAATTAGCGTTCAAAGCCTTTAAACACTATTAATAATGAGGAATGGAAGACAGTGTCTATGCCAGTCGTTTC
>JAQJVL010006426.1:0-29144 GCA_035578905.1 Stictocephala bisonia | reverse complement strand
GTCTTTATACAACTTCAAATAAGTATCTTTTGATAAGACATATGAGGAAACACGCTGGATAGAAGCCATTTAAATGTACTCAGTGTCTTTTTACAACTTTACGGAAGTGTCATTTGATAGTACATATGAGGACACACACTGGAGAGAAGCCATTTAAATGCAATCAGTGTCTTTATACAACTGTGTGTAGAAGTCCAGTTAAAACAAACATATTGGAATACATACTGGGTAGAAGCCATTTAAATAAACTCATTGTCTTTACAAGTCATTTGCTTTATATTTTTTGATACAGTAAAATCATTAATGCTATAAATTATATCTCAGCTGGTTTTTTAGGTTTGGACATGCTGAATTTTACTGCCTCTTAATTGCAAATGACTAAAATACGTTTCATTGCTGTTTAAAATTTCACTTATTTATATTTGATTATTGACCATGATGGTAAGTGTCCAACAACCTTTGTCTTCTTCACTATTTTATTATTTTATCATTGAATTGAGGCAATATATTACTTCAAGGCACATTACATTTTTTTTAAGTACAATAAACTTTTATGGGGTTTTAAGAGTAAACATTAAATATTTGTTAAGAATAAGCTTCATTTTAAATTTCCATATTATGTTATGTATAAATGCATAGTACTAGTAGTAGGCTTATTTTATTTTCTCTAAAATAAAAACATGAAAATATAAATAAGTTAAAATATTTAGTTGAGAACTTACATTTGATGATCATAGTATACATAAAAAAACCTGGTAATTCACCATTTGTGTTATATTATTTTTTAAGTCTTAAATTATTCACTGCTGTTAAGACAGTTGGCAAACTTGCAGGCGGCATATGATGTCTATGACGTCCGGCAGACATTTTGTGTATGTTTCAACAGCATGAATACCTTTCATGATTCCAAATCTCACCATATGGCTCAACATAGTTGGCAGCTCTTGCCGGGCAGTAAGGAGTTGTGGGGGATTGACTTGGTCAACGGCAGTACTGACAGTACAAAGGTATTCTCTAACCGGTACACAAGGTGCCAGCCTCTCCTCACCCTTATTTTAAATTATTTCTAAATTAAATTACTTTAATCAAGTTTGTAATTTCTTTTTCATTTAACCATTAAATAAATTCCTTCTTCTGAAAAGAATCGGTATTTAATTTAGTTTCAACTCCTTTTCTAAGAGTAAGATGAGAAGGGTGACAACAAAGCACATTGTAAACAAACACTACTTTAGTGAATTGAAAACTGTGACAATGTTTATCCTGTATATTTACAAAACTATTCCTATTATAAAGAATATCAACCGAAAACGATATTCATGATTTAATACTAGGAATAAACTAAACTTTCAACTTTTGAAACTTACCAAAATGGATATCTGGAAAAAATGCTACATATGCTGAAATCCGATTTCTTAATCAGTTGTCAAAGATATATAAATAGAAAATATCTATTTCAGCTTAAACAAAATTTAAAGATCTTGACTGAAAAAGTGAAATATAAAATTTAGAAAAATGTTATGAATAAGACTTAAAATGAAATGTTTTATTCTCTTCAGTTCTAAGCTAGACATAGAAAGACCATGTATTGACTCTATTCATGAATACTCTGTTTATACGTTTGAATAAAGATATTTGAATTGAATATTGTTTATACTTTAATAACTACTCTTGTAACTTCATACCAATTCAGAAGTACATACTTTGTTACAGTGCTATATTACTTGTTTTTAATTTAAACTATTCATCAGTGTAATACTGAACAATTTCCTTATAGTAAAATTTTTTCATGTTTACCAAACATTTCTTATAAGTTCTTATAAGTTTGAAGACCTACAGATTTATGTCAATGATGTCAAAAATAATGTTTCCTTTATTTCCTTAAATGAACACTGGCTCTCTGAAAGTAATATTTCTAAAATTCATAAATTAGACAATTTCACATTATGTGATTATTTTGCTAGACCTCAAATTGATCGTGGTGGGTCCTGTATTTTAATAAATAAAAAATATTCTGGAAAACCTAGAAAGGATTTAAAACTGTATTCACAACAAAACATATTTGAAGCTTCTTTTGTGGAAATTTCAGCACTAAAAATTCTGCTAATATCCATATATAGAGTACCAAAGTTTGAATATGAGAGTCCTTTTCTGGGCTTATTGGATAAACTCTTGAATAAAATTAGCTTTGAATCAAAAAATAAACACATACTGATTGCATCTGATCACAATTTTGATCTTTTAAAACCTAATAATAATGCTACTAAGATGTTGGAACTTTTTCAATGTTATGGTTTCAATCCAAATTTTAATGCACCTACCCGAGTCACACCTAGATCAAGCACATGCATTGACAATGTTTTTACAAACATGAGGCTTGATAAGTTGCAAATAAAAAGTATTATCACCTTAACTGAATCGGATCACAGTGCCTTAATTTTAACTTTACCACCTTTGTTACAACCGAATTGTAGAAGCCAATGTAAATCTGAAAAAAAGGATATCTTGAACTTTTCTTTAAGTAATTTATCAGCATTTAAAAATGATTTAAATAATGTCACCTGGAAATTTAACAATAGGTTAACGGTTGATGAAAATTTTAATTCTTTCTTACAAGATTTTGGTATAATTTTTGACAAACATTTAAAAAAAAAGAGGGTTGATGTAGCAAATGCCTCTATTAGATGGGCTACACGAGGTATAAAGATTTCTGCACAAAGGAAAAGACTGTTACATTCACAATCCAAAACTAACAAAAGTCCGTTTTTCCAAGAATTTGTTAAAAATTACAAGAAAGTTTTTAAAAAAGTAGTTACTGCAGCAAAAAGGCTAGCCAATGATAACTACATTGCTAGCAAAGACAATAAAACCAAATCAACTTGGACAGTTGTTAAAAATGAACTTGGGTTGAAAAACGCCACCAAAAATGTCATGCCTGATTTAAATCCTAATGTACCTAAGTCTATAGCTGCGAAGAAACTTGCTGTTGATTTTAATAAGCATTTTTTAAGCGTATTTCAAAATTTAAGTACTAAACATGATTTGAAAAAAGCTTTGGCCCATGCTCGTTTCACATGCCCAACTAGTACGTTTTCTTTTAAAGCAGTCAGTAATGCAACATTAAAGAATGCCATATTATCTCTGAATAACACTAAATTGGTGGGATGGGACGAAATACCTGTTAGAGTAATTAAATATGTTGTTGATATCATTGTTCCACCACTTGTAAAAATTATTAACCAGTCACTGGAAGGTGGTATTTTCCCAGAGAGACTGAAATATGCACTTATTAAGCCTATTTATAAAAAAGGTAATCCTAACGATTTAAATAATTATCGCCCCATTGCAATTCTAACAAAATTCTCAAAAATTTTTGAAAAGATTGTTTGTTTGCAGTTAAATGATTATCTTTTACAGAACAACATAATCAACTTTACCCAACATGGTTTTCGTAAAGGTTTCTCAACAGAAACAGCAATAGCTAAATTTGTTGACATAGTTCTTGTGGCCTTGGATAGGTCGCGGCGCATCTGTGGGGTGTTCTTCGACCTGTCCAAGGCTTTTGACTGTGTCATACATGAAATTTTGATTCAAAAATTAGAACATTATGGTATAGGTAATGCTTCCTTACACTGGTTTGAATCTTACTTGGCTCAGAGAAAACAAAAAACTGTGGTCAATGCCAATGATATTTATAACTCGTCAGATTGGGAAGAAGTTTCAGTTGGTGTCCCTCAAGGGTCAATCCTAGGACCGGTCCTATTTATAATTAATGTTAATGATCTATTTAAATTGCTGGACTTGGATCTTATTCAGTACGCTGATGATACTACTGTATTGTTTGAAGAACCTGATTATGATATACTGAGCTGTTCTATACTATCACAAGTGCCACTTTTTACTGACTGGTTTAACTCTAATGGTTTATCATTGAACATAATAAAAACTCAATTTTTAACATTTCAATCAAATTATTTTCAAAAAGAGAATTTTGATTTAGTCATAAATAGTGCAGTAGTAAATAGCCATAATAGTGTAAAATTTCTTGGCATCACTATAGATCAACATCTTAACTGGAAAGACCATTTAGATGAATTTGGGAAAAAATTAAACTCTGCTTGCTTCTCCATTAGAATGATTAAAAAGGTTACGTCTAAGGATGTACAGACAATGGTATATTATGCTTATTTTTTTTTCATTATTAAAATATGGCATTCTTGTATGGGGTAACTCAACTGGCACTGACCGGATATTTTTATTACAAAAACGTGTTGTCCGCATACTTGCTGACAAACCAATTAATTACCCCTGTAGAGCATTATTTAGAGACTTGAACATCCTTACCCTATATTCTCTATACATCTTGGAATTGGCCTGTTTTACTTTCAAAAATAAAAACTATTTTTTATCTCAGAAAGATATTCATGAACATTATACAAGGTACAAAAACAGTTTACCAACAAATCAACATAGACTGTCCAAGTATGAAGATTCTCCTTATTATTTGGGGCCTAAGATTTTTAATAGGTTGCCTGATACCTTCCAAAACATAACTACTTTCTCAACTTTTAAGAAGGAACTGAAACAATGGCTTCTGCAAAAAGCATATTATTCCCTTAATGAATTTTTCTGTTAACATTTTGTTGTGTGTAAATGTATGTATGGACAAGTCACTGGGTCTATGATTAAAAACAGACTGTAATGTGATGTATAGTACAATAAATAAAAAAATAAAATAATGTGACATTTTGTTGTTCCTGTAGTCCACAGTGTCAAACTATGAAGGTGTTACTGTATTAAAATTGTTTTATCATTATTTAACACAGTCAACTTAGTGGATTTACTAAAACTATCTATTTAAGTGTATATAGTGTATGGTTTGCTGTTAGCAACTTATATTAATTAAAAAAACAGTAATCTTAGTATATAAACATGTGTACATGAAATTCTTTGTCATTCCATCACTTGACAACGACTCAACATATTTCCTTAATCTTTTTTTTAAAAGTTTCCTAATTTTTTGTTGAATGTTGTTGAGGAAAGAAAAATGTTCAAAATCACGATGAAATCGGAAAATGTTGGATAACTAACTGAGAAATTTGTTCGATTTGTTTAGTAACAAAACAAATGAAAAAAAGTTTGAAATATGTGATGTAAATATTAATGACATTAATGTTATTAATGTTGACTGAATGCAATGCAATTATTTCAATGCTATAATTTATATTATATATATATTATAATTACAAGGTGTAATCATCGTATGGGTTACAAGGTGTAGTGTTCACCCCTGGAGGAGTTTATGGTGTGGTTTTATTCACATCCAACTCTAGGGCTCTGCCCTACTGTCCTTTAAGGTTTCAATATTATTCGTATGAAGTTATTTTATTTATTTAATTAATTATCAGTTTTAAAACAAATGAATAGAAAACTTTTGAAAAACAAGAGGGGTATCAGGTTAAAGGTATTTTCTCTCGATTCTTAATATACCATCATATTACCTAGAAAATACAGTATTTAGAAAATACTGTGTTTGTGAGCTCCACTGCCCCCAGAACCATAATTCATTGTGGTACAGTACAAATGTCCTTATGGGTGCAGGCCGAGATCCACAAATGGGGCTGTATAGTGACTTGGTGAGGCCATAGCCGAGTTGCACAAAATGGCTAAAGGCAGAGCTCCCGAGCTAGCCTACAGGCCAAACTTCACCAGTGGTCCTGCTGTTGAGGTGTTGGTCTAGCTTCCTCACTATGTATCTTTGAAAAAGCTCACTTCCATTGGATTCTGCCTGGACCTTATTCATTTGATACAATCTAACCTCCTAGATGGGACATTTAAATACGATTTGGTGATATGTATTCAGATAACTTTGTTGCCAGTTCAGGAGACCACAGGAGTCTTAACTTGGGACCTCTTGTTTTCTTATCACTTATTACTGTCGTTACATCTTTCCAGAACTGTGCAGTTCAGCTCTATGCTGACGATATTAAAATATTTATGCAGATTGCTAATACAAGAGACTGTCTGGTCCTTCAACCTTTTATCATTTCGACTGTAAGGTGAGCTAAAGACAATTACACGCCGCTCAATCTTGGCAAAACAGCGGTGGTTTCGTTCACATATAAAACTAATCTGTGATTCTTCTTTTATTGCATTAGTGGTTGTAAAATGCAAAGAGAGCGTGCTGTTTACGATCTTGATGTCCTCGTAGGCTCCGAGTTAAACTTATATGAATATGTAAACTGTGTTGTATCAAAAGCTAGGAGGAACTAAGGTCTCATCATGTGGATCGCCAGGTCTTTCAATGATAAGCACACTTGTTTAACACTGTACAAGTCTTTGGTCCGAAATCACCTTGAGAATGCCACTGTTATACGGAATAGGGACCGGGTTTATACAAATGCAGTCGTTGGGGCTATCAAGAGGAAGTTCCTATCATGGATAAAGTGGAAGTTTCTGGAGCTGAGTGAACGGAAACTCATGCAGAACTGAATTTATCAACCTTATTTGCTCGTCGAGCTGTGACTGATTTGCAAATTTTTACAGAGTGCATCATGGCCACACTGGTTCAGCTGAGACTATTGGTCTAAGAGTTCTAGACCTTTCGATTATGAGATCCTTTTGTATGCTCATACTTTAGAGTGTGTGCCAGTGGTCACATGTGCTAGCATTGTAAACAGGCTTCACCATCTAGATTCATTCAATAGCAATAAAGGTCGGTTTCTAAGGATGCAAAAGAAGTATACGATTATTGACTGTGACACTAAACTCACACTCAGCCAGTAAACCTCATTACTCAAGTGTTGTATGTTTCTGCCTGAGGGCTGTTTTGGACACTTCAACTGGTCGGTTTAATGGCCAATTTTGAAAAATAAAAGATCAGAACCTTCTTACCTGTTATAAATATTATTAACAAGTGGCCTGAAGTTTTATATTGAATAGCAGTAAACTGTTGGACAACTATTTAGTCTTAGATCAATAGTAATCAAACTAATTTGGTGGGAACGAAACAAGTTAATACAGGATTATGTAATTACTTGAATACAATTACACGTTGTCAATGGTAAAGTGTTTCGCTCGTTCACCTTTTATGTGATTACCTCCTTCTATCATACACTTGTGAGGGGGTAACAATGATCTGTCCTCTTCAGTTCTATTATATACTATATTCTATTCTATTCAGTGATATTGACGAGACTATGTATAAAAATGCCTATGCATTTTACTTCTGAAAAACAATTATTAGAACATATACAAACAGGAAACCCTGAAATTTAAAACATAAAAAAAGGTTATTAGTAAAAAAAGGATTCTTTGATATTTTTATTTACCTCATGCCAGATGTCAGCCTTTTAATAGAGTATCTTCTCCTCTAGACGAAGTTGCGGGAACTCCGTGGCTAATTGACCATCCTGAACGAAATGCAATCTAATCAGCTGGTTCCAACAAGTTGAAATACTCCCACCACCACGTGCATACAGTAAAATCAATATGAAAGTGTAATCCTCCCCACTATGTTTCAATTAATTTTAAATACTTTACTCAGGGTAATAAGATAAAACTTTCTTTTTTATATTAATTCTTATTCATTAATTATTAAATATGTCTTATTTAACTTCTTTAATTTTATATAATTAATATTTAATCTTGTACATAGTACAACAGTCAAAAAGGAGGAACTTTATTTGATGTATTAGTATTTTTCTTTACAAGGTGTATTATTTTGTTTAAGGTATTCAGTCTGGAGGACACCAGCCTAACACCTGACAACTCAAAAGGAACAATTACCACTAGGTTCAGTATGGCAACATATACCGGAAAGAAGCAATATAAGTGTACTCAGTGTGTTTATACAACTTCACGGAAGAGAGATTTGATAGTGCATATGAGGAAACATACTGGAGGAAAAAAGCCATTTCAATGTACTCATTGTCTATATACAACATCATGGAAGAACAGTTTGGTAGTACATATGAGGACACACACTGGAGAGAAGCCATTTAAATGTACTCAGTGTCTTTATACAACATCATGGAAGAGCAGTTTGGTAGTACATATGAGGACACACACTGGAGAGAAGCCATTTAAATGTACTCAGTGTCTTTATACAACATCATGGAAGAACAGTTTGGTAGTACATATGAGGACACACACTGGAGAGAAGCCATTTAAATGTACTCAGTGTCTTTATACAACATCATGGAAGAACAATTTAGTAGTACATACGAGGACACACACTGGAGAGAAGCCATTTAAATGTACGCAGTGTCCTTATACAACTTCACTGAAGAGCAGTTTGATATTACATATGAGGACACACACTGGAGAGAAACCATTTAAATGTACGCAGTGTCTTTATGCAACTTCACGGAAGAGTAGTTTGATAGTACATATAAGGACACACACTGGAGAGAAGCCATTTAAATGTATTTAGTGTCTTTTTACAACTTCAAACAGAAGCAATTTGATATTACATATAAAGACACACACTGGAGAGAAGCCAATTAAATGCAATAGTTGTCTTTATACAACTTCAACAAAATATCATTTGATAAAACATATGAGGACACACACTGGAGAGAGGCCATTTAAATGCATTCATTGTGTTTATACAACTTCACATAAGATGGATTTGAAAGTACATATAAGGACACACACTGGAGAGAAGCCATTTAAATGTACGCAGTGTCTTTATACAACTTCACGGAAGAGCAGTTTGATATTACATATGAGGACACACACTGGAGAGAAGCCATTTAAATGTACGCAGTGTCTTTATGCAACTTCACGGAAGAGCAGTTTGATAGAACATATGAGGATACATACTGGAGAGAAGCCATTTAAATGCAATCATTGTCTTTATACAACTTCACAGAAAAGTAGTTTAATAGTACATATGAGAACACATACTGGAGAGAAGCCATTTAAATGTACTCAGTGTCTTTATACAACTTCAAAGAAGTACAGTTTAAAGAAACATATGGGAACACATACTGGAGTGAAGCCAATTAAATGTATCTAGTTTGTTTATACAGCTTTACAGAAGAGCAGTTTGATAGTGCATATGAGGACATATATTGGATTGAAGCCATTTAAATATACTCAGTGTCTTTATACAGCTTCAGATAAGTCAAGTTTTAACAAACAAACATATATGAACACATACTGGAGAGAGGCCATTGAAATGTACTCAGTGTCCTTTATACAACTTCTCAGAAGAACCATTTGTTAGTGCATAGGAGGAAACACACCGGAGGGAAGCCAATCAAATTCAATCAGTGTCTTTTAAAACTTCACAGAAGAGCAATTTGATAGTACCTATATAGACACACACTGGAGAGAAGCCATTCAAAAGCAATCATTGTCTTTTTACAACTTCACAGAAGAGCAATTTGATAGTATATATATATATATGAGGAAACACGCCAGATAGAAGCCATTTAATTGTACTCAGTCTCTTTATACAACTTGACAGAAGAGCAATTTGATAGTACATATAAAAACACACGTAGGATAGAAGCCATTTAAATGAACTAATTGTATTTAAAAGTCATTTACTTTAAATTTGTTCATAAAGTAAAATCAGTAATGCTAAAATTTATGTTTCAGCTTGTTTTTTTTAAGGTATGTGCATGCTGAATTTTATTTTCCGTTTTATCTGCAAATGATTAAAATACTTTTCATTGCTGTTAAAAACGTGATTTATTTATATTTTATAGAAATAATATAGGTTAAGTTACCTTTTTTCCGTCAACAGTTCTTCTTTCATAAATGTGCTATGTACATTTATGAAAGAAGAACTGTTGACGGAAAAAAGGTAACTTAACCTATATTATTTCTATAATATAACAGTTCTGGAGGCTAATAAAACAAAATGAATTATATTTTATTATTGGCTATGATGGCAAGTGTCCTACAACCTTTGTCTTCCTCACTATTTTATTATTTAATTGTTGATTGACATTTGTAGCTATTAGATTGCTTAATATTTATATATACATATATATAAAGAACAACACTTAGCAATCTTTTTTTTGGTGTTTTTAATGTTCAAAATCGATTTCTGTCTCGAAAGAGATTTGCACATGAAAAAATCATCAAATATACTAATAAACCAACATACAATACATATAACCACGAGAAAAGAACCATACTCAATATATCAGAAAATTTAAAAGAAGATAATGCAACAGCCGTCAAAGCAGATAAAGGTAATACAATAGTAATTGTTAATAAAGACGAACACCATATGAAAATTATAGATTTCATCACCAACAACAATATAAAAGAATTACATAAAGATCCTACAGAAACATACCACAACAAAATAAAATCTGTTATCAACAAATCTTACATTTTAACTCCCGACCAAAAATTATTTTGTAGAACAATAAAACCAAACGTTCCCAAACTTTACGGTCAACCCAAAATCCACAAAGACCAAGAACCAATCAGACCAATTGTCAATGCAATGAACTCTCCTGCTCACAAACTTGCAAAAACCCTCAACAATATAATAAAAAATGAAATAGCACTTGAAAATAACTGCTCCCTTAAAAGCACAACAGACTTAATTGACAAAATTAAAAATACGAATTGCCCTGATAATCATATCCTAATTTCATTTGACATTAAAGATTTATACACAAACATCCCTGTAGAAGAGAGTTTAACCATTCTTGAAGAAAATTTAACAAAACAAAATAAATTAGACAGCAAGAAAATTCAAGAAATCATCAAATTAACAAAAATTACTCTTAAACAAAATTACTTTCAATATAACGATAACATTTATTCCCAAGATAAAGGATTAGCCATGGGATCACCACTTTCAAGCATCATAGCAGACATTTTCCTAAATTATATTGAAAATAAATACATTCTCAACCCTGAAATAAACCCTTACGCCAAGAAAATTATATATTATCATAGATATACTGATGCCATTCTGTGTATATTCAATGGAAACCAAAGACAAATAGATCTATTAAAAATCTTTCTGAACAAAATTCACCCCAACTTAAAATTTACAACAGAAATAGAAAAATCTAACAGCATAAACTTTCTTGATCTTACTATAACTAAAAAAGATAACAAACACCAATTCAAAATTTATCGTAAACCAACATCAACAAATCAAATAATTCACAATACATCTAATTATCCAACTTCACACAAATTAGCAGCCTTCTACGGTATGATTCATAGACTACTGAATACACCTCTTACAGAAGAAGATTACCAAGAAGAAATCAACATTATCAAACAAATTGCTGTCGATAATGGATATCAGCCGAATTTAATAAGTAAATTAATTAATAAACACAACAAAAACTCTTAATTCTAAAACTAAAAAAAAAAAAAAAAACTACATTCAAATAATGACCTATCATGGAGATATTAACAAATCTTTACATAACATATTCTCCAAACAAGGATGTAAAATTACATATAGAACAAAGAACAGCATCAAAAATATACTACAACATAACTACTCTACTAAAAATAATGAAAACAAATACAATAATTCTGAAATTTATAAAATAAATGTTCAACTTGTCCTAAATATTACATTTGCCAAACAGGAAGAAGTTTTAGTAAAAGATTCAAGGAACACATACCAAAAAACAAACAACAAAATTTATCAACATTTGCTGAACATTTAATTCAAGAAAACCATAATATTTCATCAATTGAAGAAAATTGAGATATTATCCATTTTGCACCTAAAAGTAAAAAAACTAGATGCTATTGAAAAATTGGACATATAGAAAAACACAAAAGAAAACCCATCATTATTACTCAATGATCAAATAAAATTTCACTCAAATATTTTATGAGTAAATACTAGTAGTGTTGTTGCCTTTGAAACTACTTCCAACTCCGTTGACTATCAAAAGACTGGTTGTCATCTGTCCGTCCGACCCCAAAACCACTGTGTGATTTGAATAGTCTGTGATTTGTCTCTCTCTCTTCTCCATTTAGTGCGTTTATCAGTAGATGACGTCCGTCTTTTGGAGTTGAACATTATTTCACTTGAAAATACTTCTCACTTACATTTTGTAACATAAGTATTATAAATTGTAACATGTATTGTAGGATAAGTGGTACTATAACCCAGTGAGATTAGATTTTTTCAAACTTGTTACAGTTTATTTTTGAAAAATTAAATTACAGCAATTTTTATATGTATTATTTTTAATTTAAGGAACATAATTAAAATCTGATATCATGAGGTACTAGACAATAGTTTCCTCTTTCAAAAAATTTTAAGTTTAAAATCATATATTCCTATATAAAAATGTAATCTTTTCAATTAACATTGGCCTTATGAAGAATAAAATCAAATATGGCGGCAGATATTGCAGACTCCCAATATAACACTGAAAGTTAAGATTATTTGAAAAAAGGATTATCGGTGGCGAAAAGATAAATTTTTTTACATTTTAGTCGTCATTGCCTGATTATTATCTTCAGCCGGTATTTTCTAGATTATAACATTTCGTACTCTTGTATATTCAGATATCTTAAAAAAGTAAGATCTTCAATCAGGAAGAAAATTAATTCAATCAGGCATATATCACTACAGGCATTGATTATATATAGCTATCAAATAGGCATCAATTATGTAACTATCAATCAGGAATCAGTTATGTAGCTATCAGCATATTGCCATCAGTATTCAGCAATATTGAATAGTTTATTGTTTACCAAAGCAACTAATAATACGTGAAAATTAATATGTTTGTATTTCATAGAACAATATTAAAACTAAAACTGCTCACTCGTTTCATGCTGTTGTTAAATGACTATTAATTAGTAACATTTCATTCTTTTTCCTTATGCTCTGCACGTTTTTATTTCGAAATCGTCATTATATCTACGTAACTAAACATTTAATGGCATTCTTTATTGAACAACCTAACACTAATCTCAAGGTAAATGTTTTTTCACTACACTACTATGAGTTTAGCTGTTTTCGTTATGTGTTTACAACCTGCGAAACATCATATTTTCAACAGCCGTCTATTGTTTACTACCGAAAGTAACATTGTTTACAACCAAAAATTTTCCACAGTCAACAACACCTGTTTTTATTCCGTAGTGTAGTGAAAAGTATCGTTCAAAACTCGAGTGAAAGTGTTTTGTATGTTCTCGACCATTTGAAGTGCTCGACAAGTCTCGCACTTCAAACATATGGTCTCGAACATGCAAAACCCCACTTTCCACTCTTGTTATGAAATATACTATTTATATTATTTTTATTTTTAAACCCCAGTCATTAATTATACATACAATTGAGCACATTTTTTTGTTAACTGTCTTTGGGCCAGACAAATATTTCTATTGTCTAACTTATCTTAAATTAGCATACATTATTAGGAATATACTCACTTTTTTGTAAAATAGTAAAAGCACCTAGTTGTAATGAAAATGTGGATTGTAAAATTTGTGATAAAAAAGGAGGTCTAATTGTAATTTTGTTGTTTTTTATAGTAATTCAAAATACCTTTTAGTCTTCATTAGACGTAGGTATACAAGTCGTTTTCTATATGAATTGATTGGGACATGTTATTTCACAAAATTTCATAGTATATCTGTAAAATCTTTAATCTTTACTTGGCCTATCAGTACCACATGATACTCATTCCCTAAGCCATTGTCGATGCATGTTAGCGAACTTTATTTGGAACTTTTCTAAAGAGATAAGATTTCTGTTACCTGAAATATTTCCACAGTCCTCAGGATCTATCATTGTTCCAACTGATGAAAGAAGGTATGGTATTGAAACCAAAGCACCTATTTAGGTTGGTGTAACATTTAGAGTTGAAAGTAATGCATCTGAATTTACAATTGTTTTCATATTTTCACCATTAATAAATACTCAGAGGTTATGTCAAAATCCAAATAAATGTATAATTTTTCTACTGAAAAAAAGACCAAAGTCATTGTGGAGTCTGTAAAAACATATAGACAATATGTCATTGTTTTTGGCTGTCAGGCTTATAACTGAGCAAAGTCTGTTGGATTTACTATCAGGCTGAAAGAGTCAAAAGTAAGAGTCAACATAGGCATTTGACTTTTATACCGTAAATTTCACATCATCATTATCCAAGTACCAAAGATAAAAGTTTGTTCATGAAATTGGAGAGCCAGTAGCTGAGTAGTGTAAGGCGTCAGGACTTTTTGCTTGAGTTGGAGATAGCGCAGGTTCCATTTCAGGCCGTAATTGTTATTTTTGATTAGTAATATTCACCTTTTACTGTACTGGTGCTGGACTCTGTCTGATCATTTCCCGCACTGATTCATAGTCAAAGAGGAATGGGGAGAGTAAGGTTATAACAAAAAGATCAGCCTGTCATCTTGAGGCATTATGCCAAGACTAAGTGCTTCAAGGCAAACCTTGTCTTTAGGCAATACTTATCATACTTTACCACCCTTGAGGGCTGGAGTTGTGATATTTGATTAATGGATAAAAACTGTCACATTCCTTGATAGATGTATGGCCAAGTTTTATCAAGTTGTCAAGTAAATGCTGAACTGAAAACCCGGCTCTGCTGCTAAAAATAGATTTCATCAAAATTACATCACCATATGAAAAGTTAGTATATTAGAGAGATAGGACATCAGCAAACTTACCTTAAAAGACAAGTTCACTAACATCAGAATAGTAGTCACAAACACAAAATACACAAAATCTCACAAATTTTCAACACCACAGGCATTTTCTTCAGGTGAGTAGAGAGAGAGAGAGAGACACTCTCTGTGTCTCTCTCTCTCTCTCTCTCTCTCTCTCTCTCCCTCCCTCTACTCACCTGAAGAAAATGCCTGTGGTGTTGAAAATTTGTGAGATTTTGTGTTTGTGACTACTATTCTGATGTTAGTGAACTTGTCTTTTAAGGTAAGTTTGCTGATGTCCTATCTCTCTAATTTACTAATTCCTGGCCTAGTGCCCTTTAACCTAACCATATGAAAAGTTAAAATTGGCTCAAAAGGTTTTTCACTTAGTTTCAGTACTATCATTGAGGAATACTTATAGTATTTATTTGTCATTGACTAATAACTAATGACACTTTCTTAGGAATAGTTGGCCTCAGTTTATACCAATGACTACATTGACTCATAGACACTGAACAAATACATTCAAAACCTTTATTTACACGTATCTTGATGATCAAAGAATAAATAAATAGTAAAATTCATTTAAATTTCTCACTTAAATCCATCGCCTTCAACAAATATTAAAAAGCTTCGTAATTTAGTTAACACTTTTCTTGGTTTTATTTTATTCATTCAAAATGTTGAACATCTACATTGATGTCACAAGAACTAAGACCATTACCTGACAAAGGTTGAATAGCTTCAGTTGATAATAACAGTCAAGTTGAATATATAACCGATATAATCAATTTACTTGATAATATTCAAAGTATGACCATGGGTGATAATCCTGGATATTTTGCATACTGTTAAATAGGCACGAAATAACGCTGTTTAAATATGTAGGGAAGACTTTAGTGGCCAAAAACAGTTCATTTAGATACATAGAATGAAAGTAATGCACTGCTTGATTTTATGACATTAGGTGGATAACCACATAGGCCCGCTCCCTTAGAAGAATCAACTGCATAGCATTTTTTCTCTATTCACGAGTGTCTATAGGCCTATTATAGATACATTAAAGAGGGACTGTATACTTTTGGTACTGAGGAGGTTCGACTCAAAGAACGAATCGAAGAAGTTGCAAATTTGAAGTGGCTGATCCAAGATCAGGTCATATTATTATACATATTTAGAGTTTAGTCTCATTTTGTTTTTAACAAAGCCCCCAATTTTTTTCCATCAATTTTCATCAGGTGAGGAGAGAGAGAGAGAGAGGAGAGAAAGAGGGAGAGAGAGAGAGAGAGAATTTGACAATTCTTTATTTTACCTGCCCTGATTTGGAACGAAGGTCCACTCTTCCACCAGGACAGGGCCAAAACAATTACAAACACATTACAATGGTGAGTTGTGACTTTTTACAGCATTATTATTTAAATCTAATTCATATATAATTTCTATATTATAACATATAAATAAATAAATAAAAATAAATATTAAATCAATTAAATCCTACTTATCTAATTTTAGTACTAGTGTTATTAATCCTAAACAAAGTTATTATGAAAATCTTAAACAAATACTATTTCTATATTATATCATGTAAATTAATCAAATACACTTGTTATAATTTTTATATACACTTTTTTTATACTAATTTAACTAATTTCTATTTTATACACGAATTGAAGGCTGTTTAGTATTTATTCAATAACATATCTTTTACTTTACTACTAAAGGTCTTATGTGCTTGTACATGTCTTAAATCATCATGAAGAGAATTTAACAATCGGATAGATTTTACACGGAAGGAGTTACTGTATATTGTTGTTTTAAAAATAGGAAACTGTAGTGTTTTATTTCCAAAACGGGTAGTTCTTAAGTGAACATTATACACTGTTTTATATTTTTCATATAAATAGTCTGGTTTCTTCTTATTCAAAATATTATGTGTTAATGACATTACAGCACAATCTATCCTATCTCTAATTTTTAAACACCTTAATTGTTTATAAAAAGGAGTTACATGATCATAAATTTTCAAGTTAAAAATATGACGAATACACGCATTTTGAGCTTTTTGTAACTTATTACACAATGTATCATTCAAATCACAAAAAACAACATTAGCATAATCAAAATATGGAAATATCAGGGTATAAACTAACAACTTCTTAACATCTAATGTAGGCTTAAAACATAGCCTTCTCAATTGGTACAGACATTGATACACTTTTCTACAAATATGATTTACTTGCTCTGACCAGGATAGAGTATTAGTCATTCTAAGACCCAAATTAACAATGCTAGCTTCATATTTTAACACTTGACCATCAATTGACACTGGTAGTATATCATCAAAGTTAATACTATTCATCAAACGAGAATGTGCAACTAACATAGGTTTACACTTTCCTACATTAAGCGTTAAACCATGATCATGACACCAACTGAAGATACTTGCCAAATCTGCATTGAGTTGTTGAATAGCTATGTTAATATCTTCTAAATTACAGTGAGTATACATTTGCATGTCATCTGCATATAACATATCTTTGCAAGACATTATAGAGTCACTAAACCTATTAATAAAAATAGTAAACAACATTGCCGACAAAGTAGATCCCTGCGGAACACCAACACTATTCAGTTCCCAATCAGAAACATTACCTTTAAATGTTCTAACTCTTTGATACCTACAACATAAATATGATTTAAACCAACTAACAGCTTTATCACAAAAGTTATAAGACTCCAAGATTGCCAATAATAAACCATGATGAACAGTATCAAAAGCTCTTGTAAAGTCTAATAACATTAAAATAGTCACTTTCCTCTTATCCATCGCTTCCCTTATGTCATCTGTTACCTTCACAAGCGCTGTCTGAGTACTATACATTTTTCTATATCCTGATTGGTTTCTATACATAATATTATTAACATTTAGAAAACTAGTAACTTGTGAAAATACAATTTTATCTAATACCTTACCAAGAACACACAGTATATTTATAGGTCTATAATGCTTACACTCAGTAGGATTATTATTTTTAGGCAATGGTAGTATCAACGATTTCTTCCATTGTGATGGATACACAGAATGTAGGCCTATCAATGAAAAATTAAAAATATGCACCAACACATCTTTAATTTCCTCAAATATCAGCTTAATAAATTTTAACTGTATTCCATCATTACCAACAGAATTTGACGACATATTACAAATTATCTTACGAACAATAATATCATTCACAATTACAAACTTAAACTTATCATGATAACAATTCTGGCGCATATTCTTATAATCATCTATTAAGTTATTATTTATTTGAGTTTCTACTCCACAGAAAAAACCATTAAGATTATTTAAACTTACATCAGGATCAGAAAGCTTTTTTTGTTCCTTTCCAGTTCCATGACTTTTTAATGTACTCCACAATTCTTTACCAGACTTATTACTGTTTAAAAAGTTATGAAAATGTTGATTTCTTGCATCTCTTATTATGCGCTTCACTCTATTCCTAAGAATTTTATATTCCTCCCATACAGTGCGGTCTTTTATCATAACATAGCTTTTATATGACGCATCTCTTTGTTTCATTATAGCTCTTATTTTATCATTTATCCAAGGACATGGAGTTCTTTTATTGGAAATACACTTCAATGGAACATATTTATTAAATAATAAAGATAAATACTTTTCAAAAATATCTACCTTATCATCCATTATCTCACTATCATAAACATTTTGCCATTGTAAAGTTGTACATTCCTGTATAAGTTTATTTTTGTCAATGGTTTTAAAATCTCTAATATTAATTTTATCCTTATTACTATACAATCTTGTCTTTAAATTTAACTCAACAAATATTAAATCATGATAGGAAATTCCTGACACTGCTTCCTGACCAAACCTAACTACTCTTTGAAAATCATTTACCATAATTAAGTCCAACCATGAATCAGAGTCAAGGAGGTGATAAGTTGGATTCAATGGCAGAATATTTAGATTTAAACATGATACTAAATTTAAGAGTTGACCTTTATCCGGAAAAATTCTATCAGTGCTTAAGTTTGTATTTAAATCTCAAATTAAAACAAAATTATCATAAACTGGAAGCAAATTTCCTATTATTCAAAACACTCCTCGATAAATCCTATTTTTGGGGGTCTATACATAGCACATAACAAAAGTCTCCATTTAAATGTCAACTCAATAATCATATACTCAGGTTTTCTACAGTATTTAGACTCTGACAATGCAACAATATTAAATTTAATGTAATTTCTAATGTAGACAGCTAAATAGAGAGAGAGAGAGAGTGAGACGGAGGGAGGGAGAGGGAGGGAGAGAAAGAGAGAGAGAGAGAGAGAGAGAGAGAGAGAGAGACTGAAAATGACTTTTAAGCTAAGTTTGCTGATGTCCTATCTCTCTAATATACTAATTCCTAGCCTAGTGCTCTTTAACCTAACCTGAAATAATATATCAAAATGAAGAAGAGTTAAACATTTTTAACTTCGTTATCATTAAGTTACTATAGATTGTACTAACAAGTACTATGGAAGATAAAAAAAATCTGTTTGTAATTTTCTTGTAAAGGTTAAATGAAACTGGATGACATAATCAAGATATGTATGTGTCAGTTTTTTTAGAAAAAAACATCCTTTTAGTGTAGTAGTTGATAACCACCTGAACTTATCAAGTCACATAGCACAAGTATGATGAAAAGTTAGTTCTGGAATATTTGCTTTAAAAAATATTAACACCATTCTCTAATTTTGACACCATTAACTGTAATTACTTTTCTTTAATTAGTAGTCACATTGAATATAGCATAGAAGTGTATGGTGCTTGGTAAATTGTTAGTTTAAATAAAACAAGAAACCTACAGAAAGTAGCTATTAGGAAAAATTAAAGCTTGATAAGAGTTTGACTTCTTTGCTGTGAACCCCTATCATAAAGTAATTAAAATAATATTTCAATACAATTAATTAACATTAATAATTATATTTGAAAATGAAATAGAGAAGTTTTGGTTATTTACCAGGCATGTTTTTAAAGTAAGTACCGTTTTGGAATTCCGCTGTTGTAGTCGTGCGGTCGGCGTTCAGCGCTTGCATGTTGGGTACTACTATCTTTTGGCAAGCGACAGCTGCCATTACGGATCAATTTGACTGTATTTAAGATCACTTATGACTGTTTAAAATTCCTCCTCCGATTAAAAATGCCACCAACTAAAGTACATGTAGCAGCTGACATTCATCGAGAGATTTGTGAAGTTTATTGAGAAAACAGAATAAGTGATGTGGTGGTATGGAAATGGGTGAGAGCTTTTAAGTTACGAATGTGCATAATGAGGAACGAAGAGGGAAACTTTCACTCATTATTGATGATTGGTTTAAAACGTTGATGAAAAAAATTCAGAGAAAACAGACGCTTTACAACTGCATCATTATGTAGTGTGTCTTCATGTGTCAAGAAGTACGATTTATGAAATTGTGACAGAACGTTTGAAGTACCGAGAGTTTTGCTTACTCTTGGTTCCCAAAATACTGACGGAGAATCACAAAAATAAATGTTGAATCTTCCAATAGAAAGTTAGGAAATTCTCTCACATTCCTAGAGCATTAAAATTGTGATGTTTATGATTTTTCAAACCAAATTGTCACAGTGACATACTCACGATGAATGTCATTTGCTTTCACGCCCTTACTGTTATGAAACTTACACAGCGCATAATTCACAGTTGGCGGCATTTTTATTTGTAGTTGGAATTTTAAAGTCATAAGCAACCTTAAAAACAGTTGAATGGATCCGTAACGGCAGCTGTAGCTTGCCAACAGATTGTAGTACTCAGCACGCATGCACTGAACACCAACTGAGGTGCTACGATTTCGGGATTCCAAAATGGTACTTACTTTAAAAACATGCCTCGTATATACAGTCGTGCTATTTTATAAATATACCAGCATAAAACACCCGGTAATTCACCAGTTCTGTAATATTATTTTTCAAGTCATAAATTATTCACTGCTGTTGGGACAGTTGGCAAGCTTGCATCCGTCATGCGACATGACGTTTAGCAGACATTTTGTGTATGTTTTAACAGCCTGAATACCTTTCATGATTCAAAATCTTTCCTTATAGCTCAATATAGATGGCAGCTCTTGCCGGGCAGTAAGGAGTTGTGGGTAATTGACTTGGTCAACGGCAGTACTGGCAGTGCAAAGGTATTCACTAACCGGTACACAAGGTGCCAGCCCCTCCTCCCCCTTCATTTAAATTATTTCTAAATGAAATTAGTTTAATGAAGTTTGTAATTTCTTTTTAATTTTGACTATTGAATAAGTTCTTCTTTCGGAAAAGAATCAGTATTTAATTTAGTTTTTAACTCCTGTTCTAGTTTTCATCTGGGTAAGATGAGAGAGGTGACAACAGAGCTCATTGTATACACCATTTTAGTGAGTTGAAAACTATGACAGTGTATATATCCTGTATATTTACAAAACTATACGTATTGTTAAGATTAATACAAATTATTTACCCACTGAAAACGACATTTATCGTTTACTGAAATCATAATCTAATGCTAGGAATAGAAGAATCTTTAAACTTTTGAAACTTACCAAAATGGATGTCTGGAAAAATACTACGTATGCTGAAATCCGATTTCTTAATCAGTTGCCAAATATATATATATAGACAACATCTATAACAGCTTAAACAAATTTTTAAATTCTTAACTGAAAAAGTGAAATATAAAATTCAGAAAAATTTTATGAATTAGACAAAATGAAATGTTTTCTAATTCTAGTTTAGTTCTAAGCTAGATGAAGACAGACCATGTATTGACTCTATTCATGAATACTCTGTTT
The DNA here is from genome assembly GCA_035578905.1 of Stictocephala bisonia. Classification (NCBI taxonomy): domain Eukaryota; kingdom Metazoa; phylum Arthropoda; class Insecta; order Hemiptera; family Membracidae; genus Stictocephala; species Stictocephala bisonia. The sequence continues at coordinate 7,670 of JAQJVL010006426.1, read as the reverse complement.
ATACTTTTGAATAAAGATATTTGAATTGAATATTGTCTATACTTTAATAACTACTCTTGTAACTTCATACCAATTCAGAAGGACATACTTTGTTACAATGCTATACTACTTGTTTTTAATTTAAACTATTCATCAGTATAATACTGAACAATTTCCTTATATTAACATTTTTTCATGTTTTCCAAACATTTCTAATAATGTGACATTTTGTTGTTCCTGTAGTCCACAAAGTGTCAAACTATGAAGGTGTTACTGTATTAAAATTGTTTTATCATTTAACAAAGTCAACTTAATGGATTTACTAAAACTATCTATTTAAGTGTATATAGTGTATGGTTTGCTGTTAGCAACTTATATTAATTAAAAAACCAGTATTCTTAATATATAAAAATGAGTACCAGAAATTCTTTGTCATTCCATCACTTGACAACAGCTCAACATATTGCCCTCACCTTTTTTTAAAAAGTTACCTAATTTTTCGTAGAATGCTCTTCAGGAAAGAAAATTTTAAAAATCACGTTGAAATTGGAAAACTAACTGAGGAATTTCAGTTTGTTTTGTTTAATAACAAAACAAATGAAAGCAACATTTGAAGTATGTGATGTAAATGTTAATGACATTTACATCACATGTCATTAAAATATATGATTTATTAATTTTTGACTGAATGTAATGCAATTATTTCAATGCTATTTATATTATAATTACAAGGTGTAATCATCGTATGGGTTACAAGATGCAGAGTTCACCCCTGAAAGGGTTTATGGTGTAGTTTTTATGCACATCCAACTCTAGGCCTACTGGCGTTTAAGGTTTCAATATTATTCGTATGGAGTTATTTTATTTATTTAATTAATTATCAGTTTAAAAACAAGTGAATAGAAAACTTTTGAAACACACCCAAGAGGGGTATCAGGTGAAAAGTATTTTCTCTTTATTCCTAATATACCATCATATTACCTAGAAAATACTGTGTTTGTGAGCTTCACTGCCCCCAGGACCATAATTCTTTGTGGTACAGTACAAATGTCCTTACGGTTGCAGGCCGAGATACACAAATGGGGCTGTATAGTGACTTGTCGAGGCCGTATTTGTTGCACAAAATGGCTGAAGGCAGAGCTCCCGAGCTAGGCTACAGGCCAAACTTCATCAATGGTCCTACGTTCGAGGTGTGGGACAAGCTTCCTCACTATGTATCTTTAAAAAAGTTCCCTTCTTTTGGATTCTCCCTGGACCTTATTCATTGGCTAAAATCTTACCTCTTGGATAGGACATTTAAATTGCGATTTGGTGGTATGTTGTGAAGATAACTTTGTTGCCAGCTCAAAAGTACTACAGGGACTTGGGACCTCTGTTTTTCTTGTCACTTATTAACGTTGTTACATTTTTACAGAACTGTTCAGTTCAGCTCTATGCTGACAATATTAAAATATTTATGCAGATTGCTAATACAAGAAACCGTCTGATCCTTCAATCTTTTATCATTTCGACTATGAGATGGGCTAAAGACAATTACATTCCACTCAATCTTGGCAAATCAGGATGCTTGGTGTGAGAATTGGCTTTTCTTACTTCGCAACGCCTATCAGGGACGTCTAAATGCGATTTGGACTTTTGCCACTCCAATCCAGAAGAAATATTAGTGACCTCATCCATGTTCAAATTGGTCAACGGGCTTATTGATTTTTAAATATTAACTAAATTTGGTTAATTTCCACTTTTGGAATAAAACATTTTAAGTACTTTGAAAATAAACATATATCTTAAAGGAAGTACTCCAAGGTTAAAAAAACAAGGTAACGATGGTTCTCGGCAATTTCGTTTCAGGATAAGTCTTATAGAATGTTTTTGTATTACTAATAACGGATTTAATGTTGTTTTGTAGGCTCCTCCCCAGCAAATTATCCCATACTCCAATCTACTTTGCACAAGAGTTCCTTAGAAAATAAAACAGTTTTACCTCTCTTACTAATTTTGAATTTAAATACTGTATATGATTTTTCCATGTCAACTCACTATTCAATATAACCCCCAAGTATTTTACCTCATTTCTTTCCCTTATCTCTGAGCAATCTGACGTCCTCCACTTTCTAAACTCTTTGTACAACAATAAGTAAGCGTATTTGGTATTAATTCGATGTTTCCTCTCTTAATTCTGAAAATTATATAGTTTGTCTTCTCTGTGCTAAGAACCAGATTATTCTTAATACACCACCACTTAATTGACTTTAGATCTAGATTCATATTGTTTTCAATTTCCCTTATATTACCCTCCATATATGAAAGAGCAGTGTCATCTGCAAAAGCAGTAACCCGTCCCTTGAAACTAGCTGAACATAAATCATTAACATAAATTATAAAAAGTGTGGCTCCTAAAACTGATCCCTGTGGGACACCATGTGAAATTTTTCCCATACTATTAACTATTCCATTTATTTTAACACATTGTTTCCTATCTTTTAAGTAGCTTTTAAACCAGTCATACGCAACTCGAACTCCACAATTATATAACTTCTCCAGAAAAATTTCATGACTGACAGTGTCAAAAGCTTTTTTAATGTCCAAAAATAATTCGGTAACTACTTTACTATCATTAATTCTCTCAATAACTTCACTGACAGATTTTAACAAGGCAATCTCAGTATTCAACCCAGCCTGAAACCCAAATTGATTTTTACTAAAAAATTGTGTTCGTTCCAAAAAATGTAGTTGATTTTTTTCATAATCTTCTCTATTACCTTAGCGAATGTTGATATCAAAGAAATTGGCCTAAAATTGTTACAATCATTTGTTGATCCTTTCTTATGGATTGGTACAACAACGGCTTGCTTCAACTTGGAAGGAAAATTTCCTGTATTAAAACTCAAATGTACTATGTAGGTAAACACCTTAAGAATAAATGGACAAATATGTCTAATTAAAACAGAATTTATCCCATCAATGCCAGAGGATTTCCCATTTTTTAATGAATTTATTGCCATTATTACATCTTGTTCCAATACAGGGCCTTACATTAAAGAGTATTTTTCTTTATTTGTGAAAAAAATATTTCCACATGGAAAGCTTTCAAAATTTGCTGGTTTTGGCCGATTGTCGACAACCTCATTTACAATAGACAACAAATATTTATTAAACTCCTCAGCTACTATTTTTGAATCATTAACCACGACATTGTTATTATTTAAACAATATGAATTCACACAGTTACTCTGTCCAGTTATTTCGTGAACAGTCTTCCACACTGCTTTGTTATTACATTTATTGGTTTCAAACTTACGATGATAATATTCTACTTTTGCTGATTCTATATCTTTTCTCAGTTTATTACGAAATTGAATATAATAATTCTTAAAACGGTCATTTATAGGTTTATTTTTAGTTTTTTTATAAAGTTCATTTCTCTTTACTATTCTTCTACAAATATTATTTGTAATCCATGGTTTTAGCTTGGTAAATTTAGAATTTAATAAATATTCTCTTTTAGACTCATTGATATGTTGCAATAACGTACCTTCAAACAGGTCATAAGCTAAGGAAGCGTTCTGCTGGCAGTATACATGAGACCAGTCGGTGTCACGCAGTAGACCCGTCAGCTGTTCATAGTCGAGGCGGGTCGTAGTGCCCCGTCCAGCCGGCTCACCACACCCACGCACTGCACCACAATACAATCACATAGCCACCAGATAGTGATCAGTGACTTGTCTCCTGATAACAACTGCCTGAATACTTGTCCTTTTCTTACAGCCGACTCTAACATAAACATGATCAATGCATGACTCAGTCACTTCTGTTTTTCGAGTTACTTCATTTATCAAGGACTCAAAGTCGAAACTTGCCATTAACGTTTTATAATTATCAATACAAACATAAAGATGTTAATGCTTCCTTAAAAGATCTATATTTAGATCACCAACTACCATTGCATTTTTAAAGTTTGTTTTACTTTGAAAATTAAGAAAATAATCATGTAGTTCTGATAAAAAACTAATAATACTATACTGATGCAATCTATATACTGGAAACAAAACAAAATCATTTTTGAAAACCTTGAATTTTATTTTTAGAATATCTGCTGTATTAAATTGTACCCTTTCGAATTCAAAAATTTCAAGTTTTTTTTTTTTTTTGTAAAAAACTGCAACACCTCCAGATCTATAGTTTTCATTTGAAAGGACAATTAAATTATAATTAGGTAATTTATACAATTTTAATTCATCATTGTTTATCCATATCTCTGTAAAAATAATTATTTCTGGATATTTTTTCCAAGATGAAAGTTCAGCAATAAATTCATAAAAGTTTTTACGCATACTGCGAATATTCTGATGAACAATGTTAACACAATATTTGTCTCCTACACAATTAATAAAATAGTTTTCATCCACATTAATTGTTATTGAATGGCAAAAAGAAATATATGACGTATGCCAATCCCAATAATACAAAATTAAACCTAATATTATTTACAGCTATCTTAAAACGTATATATAGTAAACAAAATATAATATTTACAGCTTATCAAGGTCAGCATGGGATTTTATCTCTATTACAGGAGATCCTTCTTCCTCCCGCAGTAGGATGTTAGCATTCCGTAGCCATATATATTTGTATCCACGGTCCCTCTTCAACTGTCATGCTTGGCCCAGCAGCCTCCTCCTCGCCGGTGACAGTGACTCATTGATATATACCGGGGTGTCAGTGCTCCTTGCCATGTTGAGGTGACGGTTTGAAAAATCCCTCTTCTTTTCTGCAAGAGTTTTTCCTTGTTCAGGCGCCAAACAAAGTTAATAATAATGCCTCTTGGACCCCTAGAGTTAGTTTTTTGTCCAATCCTGTGACAAGTATCCCATGGTATTGGTGATTTCCATTTCCAGGGCACGTCCGATGTCCTTCACCACATTTAGCACATCTTCGCCATTTTCTTCTGGTACTCCTTGCACAGTTTCTCCGAGAATACTGCTCCATGTCCTCAATCCTGTTTTCTAGTTCCTAACCTTACTCTTAAGATGGGTATTTTCAACTTGCATTTCCTCCATTTTTTTTTTTTTTTTTTGTATACTCCTCAATTTTTCCAAGAGCATTGTGAAGTGTATTAGTGTTTTCAGCTAGTTGAATATGGAGTGCTTCATAAGAAACATTGAAGTCCACTTTCGTTGTCTTCTGTTCTTCTCGGATGTCCATTAAAACTTTCATGAGATCTTCCATGGTTAGTTTACCTTCCTGCATGCTTGTTTCCAACCTCATACTAGCTCTTCGAGTAGCACTGCACGGATCGCACCTCCACACTGACCCTAGTTCCTCAAGACCGTTCACATCCGCCTGGCTCACGTTTACATATTTACCATGAAAAGCTGACTTACACTCATTACAGCTTAACTTTAGTTGGTTTTTTTTAAATTTGTAAGGCATATTTTACAATTTGACATAATTTTGCAAAAAGATTTGCACTCTCTAACACTTTCGAAAACTTGCAAGAAAAGCAAAAGTAATAACAGAACAAGACAAGCACGTTCAACTTCGTATCTACTGTAAGGAATCACTGATAAGAGAGCTACACCACACGACGTTCGCTCCGCCTGGACTCTGACCCATAACAAAACACAACAGTTTTAGCTCACGTCATGAGGGCTACCGGTAGCCCTCACTTGATTTCAGCCTGGCACCACAGCTGTTTCTACGGTAAAGTTCAATATTCATTGTTCCGAGTTCTGTGTTCCATGCAACCGGAAATTACCCCCCGAGTACAGAAATAGCCGACATCCGGTCTTTTGCCGCCATTTTGTGAAGTTATTGATGAGGTACACTGGTGGCCCTCATGGCGTGGGGGCAAAACTTTACATGTGCATATGATATTATGATTCAGCTGTTTTGTTGTGATTTTTATAGTTTCTTCCCGCACACTGATCAGCTTTTGAGGTTAGGTATTTAGTAAGTGACATTGATTCTTTTTGTGACAGAAACTAGTCTGTCTAAATGTCGTAAAAACTAGTTCCAATATATAAAAACGTGTTTAGGGTTGCTTTATTTAAAAACCAGAGGATTTTGTTTAAGGTATTCAGTCTGGAGGAGACCAGCCTAACACCTGACAACTCAAAAGGAACAAATACCATTATGTACAGTATGGCAACATATACCGGAAAAAAGCAATATAAATGTACTCAGTGTGTTTATACAACTTCATGGAAGAGCAGTTTTATAGTACATATGAGGACACACACCGGAGAGAAGCAATTTAAATGTACTCACTGTCTTTATACAACTTCAAATAAGAGCAATTTGATAGAACATATAAAGAAACAAACTGGAGAGAAGCAATTAAATGCAATTATTGTCTTAATACAACTTCACAGAAAAGTAGTTTAATAGGACATATGAGAACACATACTGGAGAGAAGCCATTTAAATGTACTCAGTGTCTTTATACAACTTCATGGAAAAACAGTTTGGTAGCACATATGAGGACACACACTGGAGAGAAGCCATTTAAATGTACTCAATGTCTTTTTATAACTTCATATAAGAGCAATTCGATAGATCATATAAAGAAACAAACTGGAGAGAAGCAATTAAATGCAATTATTGTCTTTATACAACTTCACAGAAAAGTAGTTTAATAGGACATATGAGAACACATACTGGAGAGAGGCCATTTAAATGCATTCATTGTGTTTATACAACTTCAAATAAGTCTCATTTGATAACACATATGAGGATACATACTGGAGAGAAGCCATTTAAATGCAATTGTTGTCTTTATACAACTTCATAGAAAAGTAGTTTAATAGGACATATGAGGGCACATACTGGAGAGAAGCCATTTAAATGTACTCATTGTCTTTATACAACTTCACAGAAGTCCAATTTAAAGAAACATATGAGAACACATACTGGAGGGAAGCCATTTAAATGTACCTACTGTTTTTATACAACTTCACAGAAAAGCGGTTTGATAGTACATATGAGGACACACATTGGAGAGAAGCCATTTAAATGTACCCAGTCTCTTCATACAACTTCACAGAAGAGCAGTTTGATAGTACATTTAAAAACACACGCTGGATAGAAGCCATTTAAATGCACTTGTTTTCTGTATACATCTTCAAATAAGTGTCATTTGATAACAAATATGAGGACACATACTGTAGAGAAGCCATTTAAATGCATCTAGTGTCTTTTTTTCAACTTCAGATAAGTCCAGTTGAAACTAACTTATGGGTATACATACTGGGGAAAAGCATTTAAAGGAACTTATTGTCTTTAAAACTCAATATATTTTATTATTGACAAGATGGCAAGTGTCCAACAACATTTGTCTTCCTCACTATTTTATTATTTAATTGTTGAATTGAAGCATTATATTATTGCAAGGCACAATAATTTTTGTCAAATACAATGAACCTTTGTAGGGTTTTAAAAGCAAACATTAAATATTCATTCTAGAGATTTATATTACCTTATATTCATTCAAGTCACCCAACACGTTGTCAGATGGCAACTGCTTTCGACTAACACATGTAGTCATTTTCAAGCCGAAAATACATCAAATCTTCACTCTTGTGAGATCGTCATAAGTCTTGAAAAACACTGACACACACGTACGGACAACACACAAAAAAACACAAAGCGGACACTCATCACAACTAAAATATGACAGATACACAGTCGGTATA